>CABFVX010008101.1:0-26303 GCA_902151425.1 Timema shepardi | reverse complement strand
GAAACCACTAATTGCACGTTAGCAGTGCTGGCCAGCATCGAACCAAGCTCCCAGTCTTGTCTAGTGCTTGTGAAACCACTAATTGCGCACATCTGAAAGGGGAGTAATGTTTACTTTGAATCAGCGACGCTCTCTCCGATCCCCGTAGGTTTACCCGTGTCGACAACAGTGTCTACAACGTGGCGGGGAAAAAATATATTTGTAAATCAACATAACCTTACCTTCACTTGTGTTCTAGATTCAAAATATACCTAGTTTTGAAATCGTGTATCGGAGATTTAAAGACAAAATGCTATCAACTCTTAAAGTGAAATTTAATTATATAATGTAAAGGATTAAGTAAACATATGTGAACTAAATATGAACATGAGCAAGTTTTAAAGAAATTTTGTAATCATTTATTCAACATAAATATCTCCACAGTTAAAAACAAATAAAGTAAAACATGTGTTTAAAAAAACTTAAATAGAAATTACCCTAAAAGACCGATTTAGCTTTTTTTTACCACGTTAAAAAACAATATATGATCGGTTACTAAAACAATAAACTTACACAGATGGTCACGCAGTACAAGAAGCCAGTCTCATTTGGTCTAGGTTTTTTCCTGTGATGATAGGGGCCGGGGTTCGAATTACCACCGGGTGTACCAAGTTTTTTACTGTCCTAAAATGTTATTCTCCTAAGTGTCCTCACAAATTCGGCTACAATTCCTCTGAATGGTCCTACATAATTATCCCGTTAGTGTAAACATGAGGACATCCTCGAAAGGTAGAGAGAAGTAAAACCCAAAGTAAAAAAGAAAGAAAGTTATCAACCAAAATATCACAGTGATAAATTTGTTCTTTAAAAGGAGGAAAAAATCCCATAAATCAAGAGGAAACTTTCCAAGCAGTTTAACTACAGGCTTACATTTATTTACTCTTCTGCTCGCTGATTACAAAAAACACGGAAAACTTTCGACCTCTTTAAAAACCATGTCTTCCTGTAGACCCAATCCTACAACTTACTCAAGTTCACATCTAAATTTCAATTGTACTAAAACCACTTCCTTTTCCTAGTTTTTTTTTGTAATCTTTTGAACAGCACGATCAAACTTTCCTTTTTTCATAATCGTGTCCTTCCTTATAACAACTGAAAGTGTTTTTAATTATTATTATTATTAGCCCCGCGTCTTACTACCCATTCGGGTTGTACGCACTTACGCTAATGTGTAATGGTAGGGTGATTGTGAGATGAAATGGAGGACCTACAGTTTAACGTGGAATCCGAACCACGGTGGAGGCCTGGCATTCCCCACATTCACAAGATGTCTTGTCAGAGGTGAAGGAAGGGTTTGGTAATCAGATAAATCTGTGCCGGGACCGAGGATTGAACCCCGGCCGTCAGCATAGAAGTCCGACACCTTACCCCTAGACCGTCAGGTCACCTGTTTTTAATTAATGTCCTCGAGTTTAAGGAGTATGTATGGATGGGGATATGCGATATAAGGTCAGCCTTTTCAATTTTTATAACAAAAAAAATTGTTTGTTCGAAATCAACAAATTACTAGTGGAGTGTTGCAGCGATGGCTGCAGATTATCGCGCTAAAATGGGCTCAAAACATTCTTTTGGAGGAAAAGTTATCTAGAATGAAACCTCATTCGACTTTCTAGTTAAAGGTTTACTCATCAAAAACTATCAACTTTGCATAAATGTTGAGATTTCAGTATTTAATTTAAATCTCGCCGCGATGAGAACATTATGGCAACCCCTCTCCCACCCCTCAACTATAACAGTTTTGTGGGGGGTGGAAATCTATATTCAATTTCTTAGCAAATCGGATAAATACAGAGTTAAATATGTTATCCACCGATACACAAGAACTATACACGTCAGGGTTTCCAAGGAGATGTACAGACTAACCCCTGCTCACACAGCAGGAGAAGAGGACATTCGCCAAGAAAGTCGGGTTTTTCAAATTACTGGGAATGGACTTTTCAATAATATAGAGAGAATATGACTTCACTAGATCTGTTTAATTTAGTTCTCTACACTTGGTGATATCAGTTGTCATTATTAGCATCGCGTCTTACCACCCGTTCGGGTTATACGCACTTACGCTAATGTGTAATGGTAGGGTGATTGCGAGATGAAATGGAGGACCTACAGTTTAACGTGGTATCCGAACCACGGTGGAGGCCTGGCATTCCCCACATTCACAAGATGTATTGTCAGAGGTGAAGGAAGGGTTTGGTAATCAGATAAATCTGTGCCGGGACCGAGGATTGAACCCCGGACCCCCAGCACAGAAGTCCGACACCTTACCCTTAGACCACCAGGTCACCTATCAACAGTTGTGGAATATCTGACAAGAGCATGGTGGGGCATTTAATCGGGACTCTCTCTTCATTTAAAAAATCTTGTTCGATGTCCTCCTTGTCAAAGACAGATGTTCAACAATTACGGTCGACGCTGCCAAGTGAAACTCATCTACTGAAGCAATATTTGATTTATTTTGGCCAAAATAAGGTTTTTCCTCTAAAAACAACAAACATACGAACCTTAATTCGTGTTCCCCTCCCAACCAGCAAGAACGTGTCCCAACATTTATGGAGGGGAGGGGAAAGGCACCGTGCGGGTCATTTTTAGGAAATACTAGCGAAAAAAATAGTTTTTCTAAACTTTCATTTAAACAGTGGTTTGGAGAGTTAATTAGGAGTGTTATTCCAATTGATTTGATACGTTGTGGGCCATTCGAATAAAAACATTGCGCGCTCAGGAGATAATTACAGCCTCGCAGTCCCGCTATTAAGGTCGTGGCTTCTGATTTCACCCTCGTGATGAGAGCTTCCGACCACTTTCTGCCCGTCAGAATGACCACAACTTGGACGGTAAGGTACTGCAGGTCGACGTGAACACGATAAGGCACACATTTCTTGAGCGGACCGACTCCAGTCCAGTTTTCATACGAAGGGCCTTTATAAAATACGAGAACGTTGGTAAAAGTCTACCTCTCATTACTCGGCACCCAATTAAACACATTGTGAATGTTGTTAGAACTAATTTTATTGTTTGGGAGTTAATGAGGTTGTTGGTGACCGTTGACGGATGGGCTGCGTCGACAATATTTACATTACAAAACAAGCAGGAGAGACAAGCTATCCGTGAATACCTCTGAGCCGGTCACAACTATTCAATTATTATTTTTACGGTATTTATAATATCTACAGTAGCCCCGTGGCTTCTTTGGTGCTGACTGACAGCTTTGAAAAGCTACCAGACCAAATTATGTATCCCTACGCCGAACCATATGATCTGCAAAAACATGTGTTTAGCAGCTGTCACTTCTGACAGTCAAAATTTAGGTATCTACCTAAATGTTGACTGTCAGAAGTCAGCTTGAGCTGTCAGTCAGCACCAAAGAAGCCGTGGGCCTACTGTATATACCTAAATGTTGACTGTCAGAAGTCAGCTTGAGCTGTCAGTCAGCACCAAAGAAGCCGTGGAGATACTGTATATACCTAAATGTTGACTGTCAGAAGTCAGCTTGAGTTTTCAGTCAGCACCAAAGAAGCCATGGAGATACTGTATATACCTAAATGTTGACTGTCAGAAGTCAGCTGTGAGCTGTCAGTCAGCACCAAAGAAGCCATGGGGCTACTGTATCAACAGTGACGTCTGCAAACCACATGACTTGATGTATGAATTCATGAAAAAAGATCAATTATCTTTTCTAGCTGTCAGATAAAAGGCCCTTCCTGTGAAAATTGGATTGTAACTCTTGATTGATACAACTAACGCAGCAGAGTTTGGTGAAAGGCCTTAACTTCAGTAAAATCCGTAGACACTTTCTCGCTCACTCATAGAAATTCAGCGCGGAGGACAACGGGGAGACCACCGCACTAATTCGCGACTTCCCCAGGTGTAGAGGGTGGGTGGTATTATCAAACTCTCAACTTAGTTCAACTCCGGCTGGTTCGTGGCATCGAGGAAACAACTCACCTGGAAGCGCATCTTGCTGTCGCCGACCTCCCTGTTGCGTCGGTGCGTCGCAGTTTTGGAAGCCTCGTAGCACTCGGCCCAGAAGTTGTTCATGGCCTCCGTGAGTTGCACCGTCAGCGATGTCTGGTACAGGTCGTGCAGGGGTCGAACCTAGGAACACAGACACGAGGTGTGATAGAACTCATCATGGCCTGTGTGGTACAGGTCGTGCAGGGGTCGAACCTAGGAACACAGACACGAGGGTGATAGAACTCATCGTGGTCTGTCTGGTACAGGTCGTGCAGGGGTCGAACCTAGGAACACAGATACGAGGGTGATAGAACTCATCGTGGTCTGTGTGGTACAGGTCGTGCAGGGGTCGAACCTAGGAACACAGATACGAGGGTGATAGAACTCATCGTGGCCTGTGTGGTATATGTCGTGCAGGGGTCGAACCTACGCAGGTTTTACTAAAACATACAGCTACTAATTTTAGCAGTGGCCGGTCAGTCTAAAATAACATACGCCCCCATGATTTAGTCATAGCTGATAACCGACCAAAAACCTATGAGCATGAGAATCTTTTTAAATGAAGAGAAAAAGATGTCATTAAATTCCATGGTAGCCTTCACATATATTCAATAACTGTTGATAACACCATGTGAAGAAAATTAAACTCTTACAGTATGTTTCTACTGGAGCAATTTTTATATAGTTTGGCCAAAGAAAATGCGTATACAAAAATAGCAAGGGCACGGCCTTTTTATTGCGGCCCCCAACATCCCCCAACTTAAACGTCGATCTTTGAGTCTTTTAAGCTCACAAATAACTTAAGTACTTTCAAATACTATTTTAATGATACTAAAATATTAACCTTGTTCAGTCAAAATTTGGAATGTTATAAGAAAATTAAATATTATTATTATTATTAGCACCGCGTCTTACTACCCGTTCGGGTTATACGCACTTACGCTAATGTGAAATGGTAGGGTGATTGTGAGATGAAATGAAGGACCTACAGTTTAACGTGGAATCCGAACCACGGTGGAGGCCTGGCATTCCCCACATTCACAAGATGTAAAATTAAATAGTTCGAAACAGTGTGTCAGTATTTTTGTCGACAATTGGGCCAATTCATGGTATATATGGATATGTTTTAGAGCCAAGTCTTATCTGAGCTGACAAAATTATATCCATACTAAGGGGTCCCTCTGCCTGTTTTTGAGCTGCGTAAGATAAAACACCGGGCCATCGGTTACTTGTGTTGGATGACAACCGTCGTGCCCAAGGTACCGGGGTTCGTGTCCTTGTACGACCGCCGAGTGTGTCAGACAGGCCATCGGTTACTTGTGTTGGAGGACAACCATCGTGCCCAAGGTACCGGGGTTCGTGTCCTTGTACGACCACCGAGTGTGTCAGACAGGCCATCGGGTACTTGTGTTGGAGGACAACCATCGTGCCCAAGGTACCGGGGTTCGTGTCCTTGTACGACCGCCGAGTGTGTCAAACCGGCCATCGGTTAAGCATTTCTTACCTAACCAGTTCTGTCGAGAACTTCTAATAGTCTTTATATCTTTTTCGTAAACTTGTTTATAACGTCATATGTTGTAGTAATTAGTAGGGCTACGATACACCCTAAAAACTAAAGCCGGCTATAAATTACGAGCCCACGCCTATATTTTGGGCATTGCCCCTCTCCTACCTCGCAAGCCATCCTGACACGTTAAGCAGACAAGGAAGGCGGGTCCCACAATACGAGAATATTCACTCTATATGCTATTCTAGAAGGATTGGGTCATAAGGTTTTGAGGAAATACGAATGTAAGGAATAAATATGTCTGGACAGAAACAATTAGCAAAGGTAAAATAGTGAAGAAACGATGGGTGATCAAGGGACCTTTGATATATCAATCGGGGATCAAAAGGTTGCCGACCTCTGCCCTAAGGTATCGCTTGCAACCTGTGGGCCGCGGGGATATTTCGAAGGATCCGCGAATTCAGAGATGGCAATTATTTAAAACTAGTTATTATTATTAGCACCGCGTCTTACTAACCGTTCGGGTTACACGCACTTACACTATGTGTAGTGGTAGGGTGATAGTGAGATCAAATGGAGGACCTACAGTTTAACGTGGAATCCGAACCACGGTGGAGGCCTGGCACGCCCCACATTCACAAGATGTCTTGTCAGAGGTGAAGGAAGGGTTTGGTAATCAGATAAATTTATGCCGGGAGCGGGGATTGAGCCCCAGCCGCCAGCATAGAAGTCTGACACCTTACCCCTAGACCGCCAGGTCACCCTAAAACTAGTTATTGCAGTCCACAGCGTTTTAAATGTTGGTACGTTGTGTACAACGGATTACAAAGATGTGTAGTGGTTCATCTCTTCCTAATCATCTTTGGAATGATTTGTGGTTTATCTGTGTGTCGTTGGTAACTGTTGCATTGTTGAGTGAGTTTATAGAATTATAAAGTTTGTAACAAACCAATGAGTGTAACATTTTCCTAACTTAGCTCATTTACAACTCAAGTATTCAGACTAATTCAGTGGATTGATCTATGGCACGTTTTGATAAGACTGTACAGCATCAAATGCCCATTTCTCCAGATATGCGTTTTATAAAGCGGATCTCCTTCGTTTTCTCGGTACATTGGAATCAAACTATCGATACAACATGGCTGTAACCAGATTTAATCTTGATACCGTCATCGCTTCAACCGGTCTCATTATCTTTGACATCAAATGAACCGGCCATCTCATTAAGTGGCCCAGTGGGAATATGTTCGAGTAGATATATTCCGTTCACGGTAGGTTTTTACCTGGATGACAGTTCGAAAATAATATGTTTAGGTTTTGAGTTGCCAACATTTGTAAAAGATCACAGTTTTGTTATAAATGTAAAGATCTTTAATTACCTGTTATATATTACATTTAAAATAACATACACTTAAGTTTTCTCACACAATTTCATTTTTTTATATAATTTCTTTTTTCCCAACTCGGAACAATATTTTAAACATAATTAAAAGTACTTATTTTTCGTTTTGGAACGTTACTGATTTTGTGTAATATAGTGCACACATCAATACCTTTTAATACAGGCATCGTATTTACTTGGAAAAGATAAAATTGTTGTCATTTTTGTACATACAATACATGATTTTATGATTATTTTATCGTATTTTGAAATATTTAACTGAATAAAATATTTTCATCAACTGCGTGTCTGCATCGTTGTAAAAAAAACTTGTTTACCGTTATGATCAATCATATGGTTTAAAATTCGTCAGTCGCCATTTTGAGGCTATGTTCGTTAGAAGTTTTTGTGAAAGGGATGTTAATATTTTTTAAGGGCAGTAAAACTATAAATAAACTTTGTGTCCGACCTCAAATAAATATATAAATAATATTGGCCTAAATTACTGTGGTTAACTATCACATTAATATATTACCAACTGTTTTCATTTCAGTTATCCAAAGTGATAGATGTCAGCTGTTGGCGTAGTGATATATTAGGGATTACTTCTAGTAACATTTCGAGCTGTCATCCAGGTAAACTTAGCTCATGAATGAATTACATACCTATCGACTAATTATGTAACTCAAATATTTCACCATCTTTAAGAGTGTCGTGGAATTAGAAGTGGGAACATCACAACGGTTCATAAGTTGAGGTAATCTGTGTGTTATTAAGAATATCAGGTGAGGGTCCCCGGTTATATTAAGTATAAAGGAGGTGCTTTTTCTTGACAGTGTCGGGGAGCTCTGGCCTCTAGTTCTGGGCGAGTGACGAGGAGGTACACACGTGAGGAAGACCCCGCAGCTATAATATGTCCCACACTGAATTCGTGTCTGGTTAACATTCCTATAGTCGGTTCGGGTTAAACTGGACCGCTCAGAGACCATTCCGGTCACAATTACCTCGTTCTTGTTTCCACCGTGCGGGTTATACGCATACATAAATTACTATAGAGGAATAGGAATGATGAAGGCATGGTTTTTAGAATAAATGTATCCGCATTCACGTGGAAGGAGAGTGGGAAAACGACCGTCAGTACACCCGAGCTAGGTGCAAACGCCAATCCCCTCATCGCCGGGAATCTAGTCCAACAGGAGAGTGACGTGTTAGGGCAGAGGTCCCCAGGCTTTTTGTACCTTAGAGCACATTCAAAACTAACGGTAGTGCGGCGGGCACCAATCACTTTTTCAACTAAATTTATAGCCAAACATATTGCAAATAACACACACACAAATACATATTATTAAAAAAAAATAGTTTAAAATTTAAAAAAATATTTTTTTGATTCGCATATAAAATAACGCAAATGGTACACACGCAGAGTTAGTCCAAAGCCAGTTTAAACAATTGAAGCAATTTTCACCAAACCAAAAGTCAATGTCAATGATTTTTTTTTAAAAAAGTGCTTTATTTACGATTTTAACAAGACTAAAATAAAGACACAAGGAAATAATTTAAACTACTCACCAACATTTTGGTTATTTTTAAAATATATATCTATTCTGTGTTTATTCAGGCAACAAAGCTGGGTGGACCGTGCCAAGATATTTACAAAGGAAATATAAAGTATTAACGTGGTGTTAGCGAGTAGAATGATAGTTCCGAGTAATAAAGTACATTTTGTAAATGAGCCAACAAAGAAAGAGGAATGAGAGGGAGGGATTGGAAAGAGGGAGGGGGGGGGCTTTAAATCACCAACTTCTTGAGATCAGCATCCCTGGAGATAAGCACAAATTTGATTTTAGTCGAAAAAGTGACAGATTCAAATTATTAGTCAAGAACTTTCTAGCTGTGATCAAAAAGTGGCGTGCAGACGTAAAAGGCTCGGCGGGCATAGGGTTGACCCCCCTACGTTAGGCCATAAGTGACCACCGAGGCAGTTTTTACGGATGTTAACATCCCTAATAGGTGCAGGGGTAGGTTTAGCCGTATGAATAGATTAGCTCTGTTTCTAGATTATTCCATCAACAGATAGAACATATCCCCAAGAGACAGTTTCATAATTCTATCCATCGTATATCCGTCAGTACGTAAATATGTTATCTAACGAATAGGGTGAAAAGGGAATGCAGTGAACCCTACCGGTCTCCAAACCACGAGTGTTTTCTGTTCAAGTCCCAGTTGGGCCACAAAGGTGTTGCTAATAACCACACAATGAACACTCCTGGGAGATCATCCCCACCACATGGCTCCGACCAGACTCAAACCAGATCCACTACCTTGAGGTATTGGCTGGGTGGGAATAGGAGGAATGTTTGGGAGGAATGTTTAGTACCGAGAGAGAGAGAGAGAGAGAGATAGATAGAGAAACCTGTTCAAGTAACAAGGTGAAGAAAGTGCTCGTGTAGGGTCATTAGGTTACCGAGTGCGCATTCCGATGCTCACTTGTCAATTCCGGCGGAGCTGTGGGCTCCCAGAAGAGATGACGAGGTTAGTTACACATTCAACCTCTAAGCGCTGTAGTCGACACGTGAGAGGGAGACAAGAATTATAATCAGTGGTATTATTATTATTATCACCGCGTCTTACTACCTGTTCGGGTTATACGCACTTACGCTAATGTGTAATGGTAGGGTGTTTGTGAGGTGAAATGGAGGACCTCCAGTTTAACGTGGAATCCGAACCACGGTGGAGGCCTGGCATTCCCCACATTCACAAGATGTATTGTCAGAGGTGAAGTAAGGGTTTGGTAATCAGATAAATCTGTGCTGGGACCGAGGATTGAACCCTGGACCCCCAGCATAGAAGTCCGACACTTACCCCTAGACCGCCAGGTCACACCATAATAAGTGGTATTGTTTTACTGTAACATATTTGATAATGTTCCTGGTGTTAACGTCTGTGAGGGACATATCGAGTACATTCGTTACATTTAAAGGAGCTGGGAAATGTTCCATCACTCATGTGTACCCCACGGGGGCCAAGTCCAGGGATAGGGAGACTATCTAGTACGTGCTGATACGCACATGTGGGCACGCGGACAATAGCGTGAACCCTAACCTAGTGTACCGAGGACAACCCTTCCTGAACGGTTGAAACCATTCTCTCTTTCTATGCAAATTGAGCTGCACTCCCTCTAAATTCTAACCTTCCCAATGGAGTGAGTGCACATAACCCTAACGAGTATTAAGAAGCACTGATATAAATAAAACGAACCAGTTTCGAGGAGACGAGATATGAAGCTAGCACAACCCGTACACGACACGTGGCTTAGTGGTCAGGGCGGTCAATATCGGGGCTGGGTGTTTAGAAAACACGCGTGTACGCGGTGTCAGAGTCAGAGACCACCGGGCTGCAATATCCCGCATTCTCCGACATACTCGGTATACCGGGCCGATGAGAGTTTCTAAATGAGCCCTCGAGAGAAGAATAATGACAGACAGTGTGTTGTTGTTATTACAGGTTTGTTCGGGAGAGGTCGTGAGATATTGACCAGCACTTACATTCCAGGGTTCACAATGTGATCTTCAAGTTCCTACAGGGACAAGGTCATCAAGTTCCTACAGGGTAAAGGTCATCAAGTTCCTAGAGGGACAAGGTCATCAAGTTCCTAGAGGGACAAGGTCATCAAGTTCCTAGAGGGACAAGGTCATCAAGTTCCTAGAGGGACAAGGTCATCAAGTTCCTAGAGGGACAAGGTCATCAAGTTCCTAGAGGGACAAGGTCATCAAGTTTATAGAGGAACAAGGTCATCAAGTTTATAGAGGAACAAGGTCATCAAGTTCATACAGGGTAAAGGTCATCAAGTTCCTAGAGGGACAAGGTCATCAAGTTCCTGGAGGGACAAGGTCATCAAGCTCCTGGAGGGACAAGATCATCAAGCTCCTAGAGGGACAAGGTCATCAAGTTCCTACAGGGTAAAGGTCATCAAGCTCCTAGAGGGACAAGGTCATCAAGTTCCTGGAAGGACAAAGTCATCAAGTTCATAGAGGGCAAGGTCATCAAGTTCCTAGAGGGACAAAGTCATCAAGTTCCTACAGGGTAAAGGTCATCAAGTTCCTAGAGGGGCAAGGTCATCAAGTTCCTAGAGGGACAAGGTCATCAAGTTCTTAGAGGGACAAGGTCATCAAGTTGCTAGAGGGACAAGGCCATCAAGTTCCTAGAAGGACAAGGTCAGTGGCGTTTATTCAATGTAATCAAGGGAAGCAATGCTTAATTACAATTTTAAAAAGGGAATAAAGAAAATAAGAGGAAAATATCACAACTCATTATTATAATTAGAAACCTCTCCAACAAGGATACTGTTAATTATGGGTTAGATGACGACTCTTCTTTCTTAGACGCAAGCAATTCTTTTTTCACTCAGAATGACCGCCAGGCGGCTGGTCTCTCTCGCTCTTTATTCTGTCATTCGTTTTGTTTCCGGCCCTCGCCGGTGAAAGGGAAGCGGCGTTTCCCTAGGCGAGTGTTGGCTCAGTTTAGTTTCGTGATTGATGTATAATCGTACTTAATATACTGTTAAAATCTTAAAAAGGAATACTAAAGGTCAAACTTATTTGCAGGCCAAACCCAAGACAAAATATCTGCAATAATAAATTTACCATTATTATTATATATAATTTAATGATAGAGTAATATTTCTAAGAAGCCAATGATTTTTTTATTCCATTCGTATTTTGTGTCACCCCCTTCCTTTATTCCCCATAATACTGTAAGCCCTACAAAAAAATGTAGCCTCACTGCTTCCCTCTACCCAGCATTGATCACACGCCCCTGGACAAGGTCATCAAGTTCCTACAGGGTAAAGGTCATCAAGTTCCTAGAGGGACAAGTTCATCAAGTTCCTGGAGGGTAAAGGTCATCAAGCTCCTAGAGGGACAAGGTAATCAAGTTCCTACAGGGTAAAGGTCATCAAGTTCCTACAGGGTAAAGGTCATCAAGCTCCTAAAGGGACAAGGTCATCCAGTTCCTACAGGGTAAAGGTCATCAAGCTCCTAGAGGGACAAGGTCATCCAGTTCCTACAGGGTAAAGGTCATCAAGTTCCTAGAGGGACAAGGTCATCAAGTTCCTAGAGGGACAAGGCATCCAGTTCCTACAGGGTCAAGGTCATCAAGTTCCTACAGGGTAAAGGCCATCAAGTTCCTACAGGGTAAAGGTAATCAAGCTCCTAGAGGGACAAGGTCATCAAGTTCCTAGAGGGACAAGGTCATCAAGTTCCTAAAGGGACAAGGTCATCCAGTTCCTACAGGGTCAAGGTCATAAAGTTCCTAGAGGGACAAGATCATAAACTCGCCCTGCCTTGGTCAATGATTGGTGAGGCCAAGATGGCGTGAATCTGGCCAGTCAGAAAATATTACAAATAACCGTTTTCCTTTTAAAAATGTGAAGCGGCGCAAGCTATTTTTTGTTTGTTAACCAACCAGTTCCTGATCTTTAAAATATGACCGACCATCAATTGTGTGAAAGAAGAAACAAGCCTCAATAATAAAATGAATAGCCATTTTTCTTTCAACAAACTCGCATCTGTATTTTTATGAACGGCATGGTTGTTGTTTTTTTTTATATATATTATTATTATTGTTAATATCAATCTTCTAAACGTCCCGAGATGAACAGAGGGAAGCTCGCGAGAGAATCTGGGTTTATGGCACAGGCTCTGCTGTCAAAAGCGACCAACGCGCGGGAACAAAAGACCCGCCACTTTCAGACGAGGACATGACCAAGGCTCCGACAAAGGAACGGCCCCGAATCAGCGCTGACGACTGACAAAAGGCGGAACTACTTCGCACGCGGGCGCAGCAGCAGGTGAGTGACGCGGCCCTTTACGAGAGAAACGGCGTCCGTTTCACTTCTTACTCGTTGCTGTCCTTTCATGAGTTTAACCGGGGAGGGGGAAAGTGGGTTGTTTTAATAAGGAGGGAGGTTTGGTGGGAGGTTTAGGTGTGTTTATCTCCGCCCCAATTAACTATTATTATTTAGCACCGCGTCTTACTACCCGTTCGGGTTATACGCACTTACGCTAATGTGTTATGGTAGGGTGATTGTGAGATGAAATGGAGGAGCTACAGTTTAACGTGGTATCCGAACCACGGTGGAGGCCTGGCATTCACTACGTTCACAAGTTGTGATTAATACAAGCCTTGTCAGAGGTGAAGGAAGGGTTTGGTAATCAGATAAATCTGTGTCGGGACCGACCGAACTATGTAGTTTAATAGGAAGGTCACAGACACAGATTGTGTGGTGATTTGTGTTTTCCTCCTCCCCTGTGTGTTCACGTTATAGACCCACTCGGCTATTGTTCCTCTGTATTTCATGTGAGCCTCTCAACGAGGACTGCAATGTCATTCATTCCCCCTGCTCTCTCGGCAACACGATGCGCCGTCAGAGTGACGGAAACAGGTCGAGGATTAATGGGAGAAATATCGGTCGAGAATAACGGGGAGAGCTGAGCTGGTGAACCGATCCAAACAAGCAACGTGGCGGTCTTACCTTGACTGATTACACTATGATCCTATCTTATAAGCTGCACCATAGTGGAACCAAGCAAGGTAGCAGTCTTACCTTGACTGACTACACCATGGCACTATCCTACAAGCTACATCATAGTGGAACCAAGCAAGGTAGCAGTCTTACCTTGACTGATTACACTATGATCCTATCTTATAAGCTCTACCAGAGCGGAATCAAGAAAGGTAAGTTCGCTACCATTACAGTTTAGACGAAGGGCACATAATGAAGTGTGGGTATATAGTCTAATTTTCATAGAAAGGTTCTTTTAGAACATACAAGCATATTTTGTTACGACCAACAATAACATTTTACTATATTATTATTGTTATTGTATGTGTATTTATATCTATCAACAGTGGCGGTCTAAGGGTAAGGTGTCAGACTTCTGTGTTCGGGGTCCGGGGTTCAAATCCCGGTCCCGGCACATATTTATCTGATCACCAAACTCCTCCTCCACCCCTAGCAAAGTGTATGCTTTCCGCACCGTGGTTCGGAGCCCACGTTAAACTGTAGGTCCCCTCTGCTTAGTGGTGCCCCCACTTCATAAATGAATCCCCACCATACACCTGGATAGCAGAGGTCAGATAAGGTCAAAAGGTCAGATCTAGAGCGTTAGCCCCGCCCCACCATATCTATCATCAGTGACAACCGAAATCACACGACTTGACGTATGGATACGTGAAAGTTGATAAACGGTTGTTCTAGTCGTCCGGTAAAGGCTCTTCCTAAGATAATCAGACGATTGTTTGGAAAGTGAAAGGTTAGTTACCACCCCACGTGGTGGTGGTAATAGTGGTGACAAACAGCGGGCTCGTCTTCTCCGGAGCGACCCGGGCCACTCATCAAGAGGTGAATTAGATGCGCGGGGTAAACACTCATTTGTTCAACTCACGAACAATGGGTCGCCGACAAACAACAAACTACACCTCCACACAATAACCGGAAGTGATCTAGAGCGTTAGTCCCAGCAAACGAGCATTCTAATTACCCTGGTAGGAGACCGCCTGATGATGATGACGTGTCAACGACCCTGATGCAGTCGCAACTCCTCTGTGGAGACACACAATGAGACGTGTTCCTCAAAGAAAGTTGGGGGGGGGGAGAGGGGATCATAATGCACCGGCTTGGAGGGAGGGAATCCCGGTTGACAATTACAACAATCGTCGTCGGATGCTTGACGTTCATAAAACAGAGAAGAGAATGCTGGACGGGTATTTAGGAATCTTTATTATCCTCGCTAACGTGCACTTTCTAAATCACAATTTACAGTCGACAAAGTCACTCCGGTGGTGGTCACGCGGTCTGACGCGTCACGCTCGCGTTACTGCGGATTCACGCGCTACCGTCACAAGGTCCCCCTCCGCGTCTCCGGCGCGAGCTCTGCCGCTAAAGTTCAACTCATCTCTTCTTCGTCCGCTCCGAGACCTTCGGTGCGGGAGATCAAAAGATCAACCATCTCAAATCAGTGCGCATGCGCTGTAGAGCTAGAAAGAAGCAGCCAGCCAGCGTTATTGTCTGTTGGGAAATTTCAAATAGCCCGCTGATGGAAAACGTGTTTAACATTTGTTTCATTCGTTTGGGGTATTTAACGTGCACTTTCTGAACCTACTGATTATATCAGCACGCGAGAATTTCTAAGAGCGAGTGAGAAAGAACCTACACTTTCTGCCATGGTATTTCCACATACGTTCCAGGGTTATTTTAAAAGACACAATTGACAAGGGATCAACGACTTTACTCCCTCTCCGAAGGAAGTTGTGCTAAGGATTTCTATCGCTCATGAAAAATCCGTCGACCCCGGTTGGGTTTGAACCTACGAACATCAGGTCCTGAGGCATCGAGCACTTTACCCCAAAATGACAGAGGTATACGTGTTTGAATCGATGTATTGGATCGTGTTACGAGACAGCATTACGATTTGAAAACATGCCTCGTGACAAGTTTCTGTTGCAACGCGTCAACCAACACACAGCGTGTGGATATCTGCGCCCCCGGAGCGGCTTCTGTTCTGTTTTCACCCGCCTCGGTGGCGTGGTTGGCTAACGCGCTTGTCGTGTTGAAGCTCGACTGCTGAGGAAGGGGAGATCGAGGTTCGAATCTCGGTCGGGTGAACTGGGGGTGGTTTTTCCTAAATGGTTTTCCCACTCTCCCTCCACGCAAATGCGGGTTCACTTCCTATAATTCAACCTTACCAATTCCTAATCCATTAGCGTAATTAGTACTTAAAGCGTATAACCCGAACGGGTAGTAAGACGCGGTGCTAAATATTATTATTATTGTTCTGTTTTCGGCCAAAGTGCGAATCAAACTTTAGACTAGACGGATTTAAAACCCCGGTAGGGCTAACTGGGGGTTCTGATGGGGTTTTTTTAAACTCAATCTTGACCGTCCGAACGGGTAGTAATACGCGGAGGACAACTAGCCCGATGCTAAAACTTAGAAGTAGAGATGAGTAGGGTTTCTTAGATGAAGTGAACTCGCATTAGAGTGGAGGTAGGTGGAGTGTAAGGGGGGAGAGGGGGAAGGGAACAGTGACAATCACAAGTTGAGACCTAGCATCAAGTGGACCCGGCCGGAGTTCAAGCTACGGACTTTTTGACTTTCTCATAACCCGGAGAGAGGAAGTATTGTGATGGTTTAAAAAAATCGAGAATTTGATGAATGTTGACGTTTCATGACCGATTTAAACCAGAAAAAGTGGTTTTCACGGTGCCGTCTGTCTGTCTGTCTGTCTGTATCTCGGACTAGAGCCGAAACCATTTTACCAATTATTATTATTATTATTATTATTATTATTAGCACCGCGTCTTACTACCCGTTCGGGTTATACGCACTTACGCTAATGTGTANGTAATGGTAGGGCGATTGTGAGATGAAATGGAGGACCTACAGTTTAACGTGGAATCCGAACCACGGTGGAGGCCTGGCATTCCCCACATTCACAAGATGTCTTGTCAGAGGTGAAGGAAGGGTTTGGTAATCAGATAAATCTTTGCGGGGACCGAGGATTGAACCCCGGCCGCCAGCATAGAAGTCTGACACCTTACCCCTAAACCGCAAGGTCACCCAAATCTATACTGGAAATTGAGTTGTTGTTTTTTGCCGAGGAGATATGTTACTTTTTCCTCAATGTGTTTATGTAACAGTGTCCATTATTTAATTTGTGCTCTTTGATCTATTATTTGTTTTTCACATATCTCACGAGTTTTGAGTAAATATCTCCTCCGTTTTCAGGCAGAGGAGTGAGAAAGTGCTGACCAGGAGCAGTGTCACCGCCTGTGAAAGCAGCTATGACGTGTTTCTTTAGTCACCCTGTATAGTCGATGTGTGATCCCAAACGAGGCACGCGTGTATGAGAGTATCTGACACCACTTTCCCCTAGACGGGGGGTCAGGTATTCGTGTCAGTGCTGGCGGGAGAAGAGATCAGATCATACACTCCACAGCATCCTCGGGCATGTCCCGAGCGACACAGTCTTGGGTTCGTATTAGATTCAGCGCGCATACTGTGTGTGGTTTTTTAGCACCATGCTCTACTACATGTTCGGGTTTAACACATATGTGCTAATTACGCTAATGTGTTATAAATGAGGAACGTTGGATTTAGGGGAAGTGTGCCCACATTTTCATGGAGGGAGAGTGGGGGGAAACCTCACCTAAGTACATCCTGCAGAGATTCAAACCCCAACCTCCCCGGATTAGTAAAACAAGACAGGACGAACCTTACATTTAGTACACCTGCCCACAGAGACGGGTCCCATTGTTTTAAAAAAAATGTTCCAGAGTCCATGTAAGATGTTTTAACTCCCAGGAACACCAAATCCTTTTTTTTTTNTTTTTTTTTTTTTTGAAGGTCAAATAAAGTTTCCCTTCTTCACAATATTGGGGCCCTTTTACCCGGGGAGTGCATCGGGGTGCTCTTAGGAGCTAGAGCTAAGGCGTCAATCTCGCAACTTGCCGGAGAAGAGAGGTCAAGGTTTAAACTCCGGTCGGGTGTAATGAAACAAGTTTTTCATCTATCCCTTCACGCAAATGCAGGTATATTTACTCTCAGTTTTACCTTCCTCCGCCCCTCTAGGCCAATGGAGTAAGGATGCCAATTGCTCGGTAGAATAGCATATCCTATTCTTTGATTCTTGTCAGAAGAACGGGTTAGAAAATACAATCATGTTTTGTTATTATTATTATTATTATTATTATTATTATTATTATTATTAGCACCGCGTCTTACCACCCGTTCTGGTTATACGCACTTACGCTAATGTGTAATGGTAGGGTGATTGTGAGATGAAATGAAGGACCTACAGTTTAACGTGGAATCCGAACCACGGTGGAGGCCTGGCATTCCCCACATTCACAAGATGTCTTGTCAGAGGTGAAGGAAGGGTTTGGTAATCAGATGAATCTGTGCCGGGACCGAGGATTGAACCCCGGCCGCCAGCGTAGAAGGCTGACACCTTAGCCCTAGACCGCCAGTTCACCCCATGTTTTGTTGCGGTCAACATTGATAATATTATTTTTATTATTTGTGTTATTTTTTATGTATTGATAATATCTATCAAAAATGACAGCTGCAGATCACATGACTTGACGTATGAATACATTAAAATTGGTTTTAGTAACGTTAGTAACCGCCGGATACAGTCCTTCCTACACCAATCAGACTATAGTTTAAACGGTCAACACACTCAACCTGTATGAGCTATCATATCACACATGTGCTATGGAGAGGTCATAGAAACCAGCAGGCAGCACTCTTACTCTTCGCAGGGTGGGGGACTCCCCGATATGGCCAGAGAAGAGACAGCATAAAGTGCGTACTGTTCAACCCGTGACGGTGTGCGTGCGTACTTCCGGGTGCGTGTCGGGTCCACTCGACCTCTAGAGAGAGAGAGTTGTCTGTCATTTACGCACTATCGCCGACATGAGCTATCTAATACGAGAAAATAGGATGAGGAAGATAAATGTTAGAAGTGTGATTGTAACCACCAATATTTAGGGGTAACACCCTCAATTAGGAATGTAATTAAAAAATTAAAACTTTCGTCGACTATATTTCTCTAAATGTAAACTCCCCCCCTGTCCCTCGCACGTGGGACCAGAGCACAATATAATTAGTGTGAATAAAGGAACATGTAAGGGTGAACTCAAGTGACTCTTCAAGTGGAGCAGTGAGACCCCATCCGAGAATATTCTGACACACTTTTTGAGTTAGACTTTCAGAGTTTTCTGCCTTATTTTCTTGTTATCACCACGTCGGGGTTGTACGCTTTGGTAATGATCACGCACGTGTGTTAGGGATACGGAAGATACAGCTTAGGCGACATGTGTGTGCTATCACTCACGTGGAAAACCCCCCTTCGGTACACCGTACCGGGACTCGATCCCCGATCTATCGCGAGGGTGACGCCTTGGAGCTTAGACCATTCTACCACCGAAACGAGCAGCGTCCTCCCTCCAAGTCATCCTTGTCCACCAGTGTGTGTGTGTGTGTGTGTGTGTGTGTGTGTGTGTTCCTCAGACATCTCCAGTCTGAGTCATCTCCAGTTCTTGAGAAGGACCTACTTCACGCTGCTCCGAAAGATCCGCAGTTTGCTCTTTGTTCTTGTTATACATTCGGAGCATCATTCAAACTTTTACTTTGGGAGCATTTGAATTAGAAAGTTTAGCTAAAAAAAAACAAAAAATATTTTCAATAAAATTATTATTATTAGCACCGCGTCTTACTACCCGTTCGGGTTGTACGCACTTACTCTAATGTGTAATGGTAGGGTGATTGTGAGATGAAATGGAGGACCTACAGTTTAACGTGGGATCCGAACCACGGTGGAGGCCTGGCATTCCACACATTCATAAGATGTCTTGTCAGAGGTGAAGGAAGGGTTTGGTAATCAGATAAATCTGTGCCCGGACCAAGGATTGAACCCTGGCCGCCAGCACAGAAGTCCGACACCTTACTCCTCTAGACCACCAGGTCACTCTTTATATATACATGGCGTTGCTTTTGAGACGGATAAACCTACCCACACACCTACTTTTGACGATGCGACGACACTCCTAAACCATTTGTTTTTTTTTACACATGCGCTCCTAGTTTTTTAAGATGTACGGATTTTGTCGGAACACAGTTACTGTGTCGGTGGATATAATATGTTGTTTTTCTTACCGCATCTCTCTACCAGTCACAAATATTTATTAATCACGCTCATTGAATACGGACGAAGAAGGGAGCGTGAAGCCCTCGGTACAATCCCACCACGATCCGAATCCCTTTCTCCCCGTCACCGACAATCCGGTCCAACACAAGAGTGACATGTTAGACCACGCGACCACCGATGCGAGTTTTTTCAGTTTGTTGGTAACGTTGTGTATCTATAAAAAAATATTCGGGCAAAAACGTCAGTCTCATCTTGTCTGGGTTTTCCCGTGACGAGGAGCTTAGGGTTCGAACTCCAGGCGAGTACTACTGAGCTGTGTTTTTTTACACAATATAAATTAGGGTTACTTTACCTCGTCCCTATCCTGTTTGTATGAATGAGGACATCCCGGACGGGTGGCAAGACGCGGAGCAAGGAAATGAAGACAAGCTTTCCGGCGCCCTATCTAGCCGCTGTCGTGCAACAACAATTGTATAAAAACTACGTTCAAAATAATGTTCGTGTGTGAGCGTCCGTCGTGCCACATTGTCTATGTATCTAGGACCACGCCCCCCTCGGGGACTATCACTTCCTGACCACTCTCCTGTTGTCTCTGGAGGACATTGTCAGGTACTCTACACAGGAGATTGTTTATTGTTCAGTACTCAGCATCGTTACCTTCGTGAGTGGGGAGCGTCGCATCTACAGCCCCATTGTCTTGAGAGGTACTGCTTCTAGCTCTGGTGGCCTGAGCGCTACCTCCCCTCACTATCAATTAGTTGTTCATCCTTCTGCTCGATTCTTCTCCTTATCCAGATCTCAATCTATTTCATTCAACTCCAAACATTAAACTTGTCATATTTCCTACATTAGATGAGTTTTACAAACTTTAGTGGTGACCTGGCGGTCTAGAGGTAAGGTGTCAGACTTCTGTGCTGGCGGCCGGGGTTCAATCCTCGGTCCCGGCACAGATTTCTCTGATTACCAAACCCTTCCTTCACCTCTGACAAGACATCTTGTGAATGTGGGGAATGCCAGGCCTCCAACGTGGTTCGGATTCCACGTTAAATTGTAGGTCCTCCATTTCATCTCACAATCACCCTACCATTACACATTAGCGTAAGTGCGTATAACCCGAACGGGTAGTAAGACGCGGTGCTAATAATAATAATACAAACAATTTTATTGTCGTCTGGGAAGATTAATAAGGGACCTTTTCCTGAATGACACAAATATCAAAAATTTCAAAATGCCAAATTTCCAACACAACAACAACAAACGTTAAAGCACATTTGTGACATTGCTGGCATTATTTATGATCCAGGAAGGACGCCTTAGCTCTCTCGACCGCGGCAGAAGACGAGGCACCTGCAGTCGGCCTCGCTGACCACTCAACCGGTCAGTTGATCCACTTAGCTCCTGACCTCACTTCCTCTTAGAGGTCAACCCTGACCTACTTAACACGGGTCACCACCACGAGCAATGCCCGGCATGAAGACGACACTTCCCCGCGCCGTGACGTCACGAATCCACACGCGGGATGTAAATACGTCCGTCTCGTTACAAACTCAATAGGGTTTATTTTTACTGGAGGCAATCAACGTGCACTTTCTGAACCGACCTACACGACTTATAAATCTAGTAGAGACACAACACCCAGCCCCCCGGTCGTTAATTCAGCATCGTGAAATGGGGAAACCCACATTTCACCAATGATGTATCTTTCGGTCGTGCCGGGAATCGAACCCTCAGCTCATCAGGAAGACTAACTATCGATCGAGACAACGTGTAGAATGGATTTTCTGTGACGTAAAGTAGCCCCATGGCTTCTTTGGTGCTGACTGACAACTCACAGCTGACTTCTGACGGCTTTGAAAAGCTACCAGACCAAATTATGTATCCCTACGCCGAACCATATGATCTGTAAAAACATGCGTTTAGCAGCTGTCACTTCTGACAGTCAAAATTTAGATATATACCTAAATGTTGACTATCAGAAGTCAGCTGTGAGCTGTCTAGTCAGCACCAAAGAAGCCATGGGGCTACTGTATATACCTAAATGTTGACTGTCAGAAGTCAGCTGTGAACTGTCAGTCAGCACCAGAGAAGCCACGGGGCTACTGTATATATCTGAATGTTTACTGTCAGAAGTGAGCTGCGAGCTGTCAGTCAGCACCAAAGAAGTCACGGGGCTACTGTATATATCTAAATGTTGACTGTCAGAAGTCAGCTGTGAGCTGTCAGTCAGCACCAAAGAAGCCACGGAGATACTGTATATACCTAAATGTTGACTGTCAGAAGTCAGCTGTGAGCTGTCAGTCAGCACCAAAGAAGCCGTGGGGCTACTGTATGTACCTAAATGTTGACTGTCAGAAGTGAGCTGCGAGCTGTCAGTCAGCACCAAAGAAGGCACGGGGCTACTGTATATACCTAAATGTTGACTGCCAGAAGTGAGCTGCGAGCTGTCAGTCAGCACCAAATAAGGCACGGGGCTACTGTATATACCTAAATGTTGATTGTCAGAAGTCAGCTGTGAGCTGTCAGTCAGCACCAGAGAAGCCATGCGGATACTGTAGAAGTTACAGATCAACTCCTGGTCGAGCAATGATGACGGTTTTGGTTTTTTTAGGACGGTTCCTCGACTTTACTTCATGTAATAATATGGGTGCACTTTCTCAACATGTATATATTTTCCACACCTACCCTGATTGTGTAAATATGCTAATAGCCCGGACGGGTAACAAGGCGCGGAGAACAAGGTGGGAGGGGCAGAATAAGATGGGACGTATCTTCGGTCCTTCCTGCTCCCCTTACCACTGAGCTACCAGGGAGAGCGGAGTCAAAAAGTAATCTAAATTCACATGACAAGACACATCTATTTGGTAAAGGTTGTTTGTTTGTTTATTTTTACACGGAAATGACCCATCGTCCCCACGAAATTATGTAAAGGTTTGTTTATTTGAGTCGACAAAGACAGCTGCCGAGTCTCTACCACCCACACACAGACAGACAGACATATCGCAACCCCGCTGGGAAATGACGGAAGTCATCAAACGCCACGTAACGGAGGGAGGAGCAATTAAAACCGACACGACAGGTTGCGTCATCATCACGGACCGTCCGTGGGCGTGACCGGGTCGCTCTTGTGACCGCTTTGGTTCGAATCCTGGAGAGGCAAGAGTGGAGCGATGTAATGTGGCTAATAGGAGTAATAGCAGAAATATACGCTGCTACATAATACTTTGATACTCAAATTTCAATTATAAATTTTAATTTTCTAGTGAATATAAAGATATTTTTTATCACCACGTCCTGTTCAGTTTATATGCATAATAATAATAATAATAATAATATTTAGCACCGCGTCTTACTACCCGTTCGGGTTATACGCTTTAAGTACTAATCACGCTAATGGATTAGGAATTGGGAAGGTTTAATTAGAGGAAGTGAACCCGCATTTGCGTGGAGGGAGAGTGGAAAACCATTTAGTAAAAACCACCCCCAGTTCACCCGACCGAGATTCGAACCTCGATCTCCCCGTCTTCAGCAGAAGAGCTCAACACGACTAGCGCGTTAGCCGACTACCCCACCGAGGCGGTTTAGAGGTAATATACCCGCATTTGTGTGAAAGTGGAGTGGTTAACCATCTAGGATATACCGCCCACAGTACCCCCGACCCGTGTTCGAACCCCGATCTCACCGTAAACAGCAGGCCAGTCTAACACAAGAGTGACGCTTTAGACCGTTTTGCCACTGAAGCAGGTTCTAAAGATATAGGCCTATTAGATTTCTGTCACGAGGGATTTTTTCTAATTATTATGTTGTGTCATGAAACAAAGTGAATAAGAACGACCTGCATGCTCTTTTTTTTTTGTACATTTAACGAGTAGCTTCAAATCATCTCATAACAGCAGACCCAGTTGTCTGCTTGTATCTCACTTTGTAGACGCATGCGCGCTGATTGAGTCGTTTAGTTTTGAAATTCAAATTATTATTATTATTAGCACCACGTCTTACTACCCGTTCGGGTTATACGCACTTACGCTAATGTGTAATGGTAGTGTGATTGTGTTGTCAGAGGTGAAGGAAGGGTTTGGTAATCAGATAAATCTGTGCCGGGACCAAGGATTGAACCCCGGACCCCCAGCACAGAAGTCTTGACACCTTACCCCTAGACCACCAGGTGACCAAGTTTTGAAATTCAAATTATTATTATTATTTTATCCGTGCTCATTTTATAGAGAAGCGCAGATAGTTGTTATTTATTGTGATTGGCTCCGCTGTTGTGAATCCACCCTAAGTCAGAGAACAGGAATACGATGTTTCCTCTCGTAGGTATTTGTGGTAACTGAGGGTTAGTGCGTCATCCTCGACCAGACATTCAGCTCGGGGGTATCCGGACCATGTTATCGTGTGGTCACACAGTTCGTGTTCTCGAAGCGCGTTCAAGTCTCTCGTATAAACATACTCTATACCGTGGGACTGTCACAGGAAGGAGGGTTTCATCTGACAGATCTACTTTCACTTATTCATACGTCAAGTCATGTGATCTGTAGCCGTCACTTTTGATAGATATTATCAATACATATAAAATAACTAAAATAATATAGTAAAATGTTGTCAGAGGGTTTTTTTAACACCACGTCTTAATGCTTATTTACTAATTACGCTAATAGTGTTAGGGATTAGGAATGTTATATTTATAGGAAGTGTACCCGCATTTGCGTGGAGGGAGAGTGAAAAAAAAATATTTTGTAAGAATCGCACTCGGTACACCCAACCGAGATTCGAACCTCGACTTCCCCGTCATTGGCAGTTTAGTCTAATGCGAGATTAGCGCCTCAGACCATGCGGCCACCAAAACATGCGTTGTCAGTGTTGACCACTAAAAAAAATATGTTTGTATTGTATTTATAAAAAAAAGTTCTTAATATGAAAATTGGACTATACGCTCACTTAAGACAAATGAAATAACACGAACAAACCCCTTACTAAAATTGTTATTTTTTAATTAAAAAAATGAGTGACTTCATTGTAACAAATTGACACGGGATTGTGGAATTCGTTGCACGGAACAATAAATTGTTCCTGGTTCACCCTCGAGCCGGCATAAGCCACAAAGTGCATCTTATTTCGAAAGAACTTTCCAGAAGCTGCGCCTAGAAAAGGACGCGTTTATCAACATGGACTTTAATCCTTATTTTGAGACATAGAACGCGGTAGTGAAGTTTGGCGGTTGAAGTCGAGGACGTTCTGAGTATGTCGCTGCATAAGACATCATTTATAGACTTCGTCCAGAGACACAAATATTTTTAAAAAAACAATAGTCGCTTTTTAATGTACCATTTAAAGTGTAATAATAATAATATTTAGCACCGCGTCTTACTACCCGTTCGGGTTATACGCTTTGAGTACTAATTACTCTAATGGATTAGGAAGGTTGAATTAGAGGAAGTGAACCCGTATTTGCGTGGAGGGAGAGTGGAAAACCATTTAGGAAACAGCCCCCACACCCCCTCATTTCACCCGACCGAGATTTGAACCTCGATCTCCCCGTCCTCAGCAGTCGAGCTCAACACGACCAGCGCGTTAGCCCAACTACGCCACCGAGGCGGGTTTTAAAGTGTAGCTACGGTAGGATTTTAGAGGGTAAAAACATTCAGAAAATACAAACACGATCGTGTGTTGTTTTTTGGTCAACAATAATAATATTTTACATGGTCCGACATTAGCTCAGTCAGTAGCGTGTCTATTTACTCGGCTAGGAGTCCCGGGTTCGATTCATGGCACGACCGAAAGATACATCATTGGTGAAATGTAGGTTTCCCCATTTCACGATGATGATTTAACGGCCTGGGGGCTGGGTGTTGTTTCCGTTCTAGATTTAAGTTAATTTAAAAGTCGTGTGCTGATATATTCAATCGTTTCAGAAAGTGCACTTAAAATATTTCAAAAAGATGATAAAAATATATTTTATAAGTATTGTTAATATCTATCAAAAGTGACAGCTGCAGATCATATGAATTGACGTATGAACAGATGAAAGTAGAGCTAGTATATATATATATGTGTGTGTGTGTCTTGTAAGGCTCTACCTGTAAAACCCGCCTCGGTGGCTTAGCTAGCTAACGCGCTGGTCGTGTTGAGCTCGATTGCTGAGGACGGGGAGATCGAGGTTCAAATCTCGGTCGGGTGAACTGGGGGTAGTTTTTCCTAAATGGTTTTCCACTCTCCCTCCACGCACATGCGGGTTCACTTCCTTTAATTCAACATTCCCCATTCCTAATCCTTTAGAGTAATTAGTACTTAAAGCGTATAACCCAAACGGGTAGTAAGCCGCGGTGCTAAATATTATTATGTTTCTACCTGTAAAAATGTCAACTTTACCTTCTCCCGTTCTCGTCAGTGAATTTAAAATGGTTATCCCTGAAAATGATGGGGGGAGAGGGGGAGGTCACTTTACCTCAAATTGTAAATGTCACCCCCAACCCCAAACACAATATACTACACTAGATATCATCTCCGAGAAAACAATGCTGTCATTCTCTTGTTTTCGTGTGATCAATCTTCCCTCAGACTGATATACAACACATTTATCAACGCTTGTGGTTCGTCAATGTTGACAGTAACTCCTCCTTTCCACATAGCTGAGAGGTGACCTGGTGGTCTAGGGGTAAGGTGTCAGACTTCTATGCTGGCGGCCGGGGTTCAATCCTCGGTCCCGGCACAGATTTAT
>CABFVX010008100.1:0-26311 GCA_902151425.1 Timema shepardi | reverse complement strand
TTTCATGTCACAATCACCCTACCATTACACATTAGCGTAAGTGCGTATAACCCAAACGGGTAGTAAGACGCGGTGCTAATAATAATTTTAATAATAATAATACTGGCAGTACTGAGGGGGTTTTCTTCTAAATAACGTCGTAAATGAAGGTACATTTAATCTAAAATTCTCCTCCAAACACCATTAAAGTGCGAAACGATCGGCCGGGTAGTACGACGCGGTGCAAAAAAAAAAGAAGAGGTATTTTAAATATTTGTGTGTTTAGTTTTAATTTATCCATACAAGCTAGTTGCTGCTCGGTACTGCCAGCATGGGTTCGAATCTTGACCTCCCCGTCGGAAGACGACCAAGAAATTGACGGTGTGGGTAGTTGAGTTCTTGTTGCGCCCTCTGCCTCGAGGTATGTCGTCTCAAACAGAGGCCGAAACGTGACCTTTCACCGCACAATCGTCCCACCTGGGCACAGAAACACGCCGCGCTAATGTACAAGTGTTCATAAAACACTTTGGACCATCTCTCGTATGATACTAAAGAAACGAGCACTTCAAAGGAACATCTTTTGGGGGTGCACAGCTCTTGAGGTATTTTTATACGTATAGGTTGTTTTGTGTGTGTGTAAAGAATGAAATCTGATCTTAAAAAAAATCTGGAATTTTTCCAAGACGCTAATCTTATTCTCTCCTTTTCTTAAAGAAGTAGCCTCCATAGGGGCCATTGAGTTGCCATTGTGGTTGTTTTGGGGACAAGAACGGCGCAAGTGTTGCCAGATGGAAGTCTCTGAAAGATAAGATGTCGAGTCATTGCGACTTTAAATGTTGCGTCAAGGGTCTTGTGGAATTACGATTATGATCGGTTTGGGATAGTCTGTTTTTCGCGATGGTTTCAATTTCAAGGTCTAAAAAAACGAATTCCTTATCCAGAGCAAACATTTTTGGTTTATGTTTATAATTGTATGAGTAAGTATGAATCAAAGTTAGGGATGACATTTAATAAATCACTTCATTACACCTGGCTAAGATTCGAACCCTCCCCTCCCCATCATCGGCAAATCCGATAATATGATAGTGATGCATTTAAATATATTTTGTGGTTGTGTGCGTCCACCGGTTCCAGGTAATTTTAGGCTTAGTCAATGTTTAATCTGAACAAGATGAATACTGTTTAGTCGTTTTAGTGAAAGTGTCTAGAAAAATATGCCGGAATATTGTTTGAACTAGTAATGATTACCGGCCTGACCGTGTCATATCGAAGAATTGCCCTCCTGGTCATATTGTCTGGGGTAACTTGGCCATTTTCTGAGGCCGGGGTCAGGATTCACGTTTCGTAACGTAAAAACTCTAGAAAAACACAAACAACGAATTCGTACGGTTTGAAAACAAATTCTATTTTTTAAGTCTGAATAGTCTTCGAGTACTAGCAATAGAAGCAAGTACTGGATCCACAAACCAAACTGTTTGAAGATGTTACGACTTCTTTCCGTTCACAAACTAACCATACTAAATAAAGTATGTGTACATTATAAACAATCAAATGAAGTACTAAATAGCCACATATTGACGTTGCTCGCAACATGATTGGCTAACAGGAACACGTGGTACACACGATGAAACGCGACGTGAAAGTTCTCCCCTGATCAACTCTTACTATTTGTGAACGTCACGTCAACGTTATGTTGAGTTTATTGTGATGACTTCCATTTTTAAAATGCAAGTTGAACCTTTGCTTTTCGTGACTGTAAATGAACGTTAAGTTGATCTCGATCATGGGATGGCAGTTATTAATACAGTCCTATATCCACCAGCCACGCACACATTATGTTTGGCTCGTATGGCAAGTAAGGTCAGTTTAGAACTTTTTTCAAAGAGACCAAACACACATTTACCATTCAGATGAACACGTGGCAGTTTTAGGTAGAACGGACTCTACCAACATCTGATGTAAAACTCAGTCTAGACTTCTTTGAAGCATGATTTGTATCAAACCCAAACGATTCTGAGAATATTTGAATTCATACATACACATGTCAATATAAATGTTAGAATACCTATCCTCGGCATTCAAACGATGTGCTTAGCGGCATATTTAGACTTGATGGCGTGAAGTAATGATTGTAAATGTAAGTATTTTGAAGATATATATATATATGTACGTGTTTTGGTGCATATTCAGTGTGTTGATTATTATTTCCCAAATATCAGGAATATTTAATTTTAACTTGGTGAAAATCCTTGTTAGTGTGTAGAGCACCCATCAGTACATAGCATGTTATATAATTTTAGACTATTTTGTCTTAGTTCACACCAAGAAAGTTGTGACTATTTTGTGTCTAGTAAAAATTAATCTGCAATAATGTTTTAAAATATATATTGGGCCTATTTATGTCGAGCGAAATTTATTCAATGAGTGGGTATTGCCAATTTATTTGCTTATTTTATGCTAAACATGTACTGAAATAACCTAATTGATTTGTGTATCAGGATGAGGGGGTTAAACTCCCACCCCACCCTCAAAACCATGTTGAAATGTTAAAATGGCACTAGGAGATATATCACTATATTTCAATTAGGTACTCCAAGCGAAGCGTCGACCTCATCTAGAATTTAAAATTAATTTAACCCTGTGTTCTTAAATTACGTGCGTAATTAAACAGTACATAAATATGAAATATAGCCTACATTATATCTACTAGTATACATTTGTTTTGTATACTGAAACCCCGCACCCTAGAATAGATCCCTATGTATGCCTCTGAAAATAAGGCAAACTCAATTCAATGGCCTAATTTAAATACTGTCATAATCTAAACCGCAAAACTTCGAAATGAGATCATTTCTCGGTACATAAATCATCCTGTTTCTTTTTTATGCTTATAAATGCCTTCTTGCTGTTCTGTCCATTTGATGAGTATTTTACCTTGGAGAAAGAAAGAGAGAGAGATAAACAGTTTTATGCAAGACGTGGTGTCACGAGGGCAGAGTTGTGGATGGGGAGGGGTATTAGGCGGATATAAAAACCTGTTCCACGGTCCATCGGCCGGTGAGATGAAGGCTTCTCCAAGGTCTTCACCAGGACCAAATACACGCTTGCCGTCGGCATAAAATTGCTTTAATGTGACATCCTCTTCTCTGTCGCCTTGAATTTGTTGCCCGCCTATTCCCCTCTCCCCCCAATAGGTTTTTTGTTGTTAGGGTTTTAAGCGATGCCTCCGTGCATTCGGGTTGGTTGTAGTGTGACTGAAGAACAGATGAAAAGGTTGTCTTGGATCCCTGTTGTGCGTTGAACCAAGACGATGTGTCATAACTTTATTTCCACAATATTTATCAAGTGGGGAGATGTTACATGGCTGCACGCTATTTTAACAAGGGTTTTGATTGAAATTAGTGATTATTCCTTTTGAGAATATCCTCTTGAGAATGTTCCTAGCTCATCGCGATGAAGATCTTGCCATACATTATGTTAAATCTTCAACCCATAATTTAACATAAACAAACCTGTATTTTAATTCCTATAAATACTTTAATTTAAAAAAAGTAAACGTTTATTGACTCCAGTCCTTGAAAATCACCGATACTTAAGACATATTCATGTTCTAAGTCCCTGGCCAAGACATATTCATGTTCTAAGTCCCTGGGCAAATCTCATTTCTCAAAATACAATATACAAACTTTCAGATGCTTCCTGACCCAGGCTGCCAAACTTTGGATGTCTTTATACTAACTTATAGAAACTTAGGGTCTCTTTGAATTCAAAAACTCAAATATCTAAAACCAATATGGTTGGGGGGATCTTCCTTAATACGTCCATTGCTTTTTACATGAATTCAACAAGGTTTTTAGCCAAAGGCTCAAAATATCAATACATATTTTCACATTATTTATATTGCACCCGTACACCCACTGGCACTTTTGTGGAAAATCTCCAACAATATTTGTTTTAGAACTAGAATATTAATTTTAAAACGTTTAAATTCATTCAAATAGCGGTAGATAAAGTAGCCTACTCGAGTACGGATTTAACCTTTCGTAGGCCATCTCATAAATATTCCGATGGACAAAAATCTCTATATAAAGGTTGATCTTGAGCTAAATTCATAATTTAAAAAAATAAGGTGGACTGTTTCAAAATATATTTATGCATAGCCTACATACAATCCTACTCCATTTTTCTGATGGAGTTTTTTTTTTCTGTAACATTGACTTTCCCTAAACAAAAATGAAATGACTTCGTTTGAATAGGGGTAGTATATCTCGTAGCTGGTTATTTCGTGATAGTTGTCACAATTGTTTCAGTGTGTCCTGTGTTTATGGGGCTATTCTCTCCAGATCTACCCCAACATGACGCAAGCGCTTGTGTGTCCGCAGGTTTCCGCGGTAAGAACTGCGAGGAGAACATCGACGACTGTCCCGGCAACCTGTGCCTGAACGGTGCGACGTGTGTGGACGACGTGAACAGGTACTCGTGCGTGTGCCCCCCCACGTACACGGGGGAGCTCTGCGAGCAGGACGTGGACGAGTGCGCACACAGGCCGAGCGTCTGCCAGAACGGCGCCACCTGCACCAACTCGATTGGCGGCTACTCCTGCATCTGCGTCAATGGCTGGACCGGGCCGGACTGTTCCGTCAACATTGACGACTGCGCCGGGGCGGCCTGCTTCAACGGCGCCACCTGCATCGACCGGGTGGGGAGCTTCTACTGCCGGTGCACGCCGGGAAAGACAGGTATGGACATTAACACCCTTCTTATGGTATGGATAAATAACAGATTGTGGATAAAAACTGTTTCTGATTATCCGTGATCGGAATCTATTGTAGAGCTAAATTGCAATATAATTTTAATTTAGTTGAAAAATGACGGCTATACACGTAAATCAAGCCCCTGGACCTTTAACCTAATACATCAACCACTGAACTATTCAGTATTTGTCCCAAGCTTAGGGTAGCTCATCAATCATCACTCATAGTTTAATGTGGGGTGTAACGAAATTCGAGCAAGGTTCATGTTTTTACCTTTTTGTAGCAAAAACATTTTTTGATAGATATATAGACTCCTCAATACTTTTTTTTTGTGAGATACTTTTAATGCGCTAGGGGTATTCAATAAAGTTTTGAATCATTCATATTCTATATACTTACTAGTACGTAAACCATTTGTACTCTCTTTAATAACAATTTTTTTGTTCTAAAATAATAATTGTTGGGGATATGATATTTGCTAATAAGCTCAATATCAGCAAATGATTTGTATATAGGTTTAACACAACAAAATCAACACAAATATTCCAAAATGAATTCTTAGCAGCAAAGTTGTTAAAAAAAACTATTGGAGAGCTATATTTTGACATACAGATACTCGATAAACCTATCATTAGTCATTCTAAACCATTTAATTTAAGATTAGTTGTTTAAACTCTGTGTATTGTAAAGATTCCCTATAAGATATAACATATACCTTTCTAGCAAAATGTATAGGCTCTCTCTTGCTCGCTTCTAGAAATTCAGGGCGGAAAGCACTGGGAAACTACTACATTTTCATGACTTCCCTAGTACATCTGCTTCCTCCCAAATGCTTTGGGCGGGTGACACTAACCAACCAAAGGGTTGAGAGCACGCGCTGTTCCGTTTGGATCGGAAACACATTAGGACCAGTCTTAGGGTTGTACACTCTCTTAAACATTCCTAAACTTAAAATATTACCTTAAATATATTTTTATAACAATTAAAATTATAAATATGGTCCCAAGTATTTGTTTTAGAACAAAGGTTTATTTATCAAGAGAGTGCAAATGTTTTCCCAACATAATCAAATATTTAAAACCACTTTAAAGGCACCTGGACCCCCTTAGAGGAGTTAACCAATTATTTTAGACAAGCCTTATCGACTCGCGTGACATCGAAAAATGTAACACTGTGAACATTTTAATGGTTCAATACAAATACAAAGTGAAATAATTTTTATGTCCGTGTGCAAAAAAGTGTAAGGGTGTTTGTGTGTGTGTGTGTGTGTGTGTGTGTGAGAGAGAGAGAGTGTTTGTAAGAGTATTTGTGTGAGAGTGTGTTTGTAAGAGTATTTGTGTGAGAGTGTGTGTGTAAGAGTATTTGTGTGAGAGAGTGTGTAAGAGTATTTGTGTGAGAGAGTGTGTAAGAGTATTTGTGTGAGAGAGTGTGTAAGAGTATTTGTGTTAGAGTTTGTGTAAGAGTATTTGTGTTAGAGTTTGTGTAAGAGTATTTGTGTTAAAGTGTGTGTGTGAGAGTGTGGCCGTGTGTGTGAGAAAAAGAAAGGGATAAAATGTGAGCGTGTGTGTTTGTGTGATTGTGTGTGTGTAAGGGTGTTTATATGAGTGTGTGTGTGAAAGGAATAGAATTTGAGCGCGCGTGTGTGTGTGTGAAAGGAATAGAATTTGATCGTGTGTGTGTGTGTGAAAGGAATAGAATTTGAGCGTGTGTGTGTGAAGGAGAGAGCATGTATGTGTATGTGCGAGAGTGTATGCAAAGGAAGGAGGAAAAAGAGAGATAGGTGTGTTCGTGAACCAGTTAACAGTTCTCCCGTCTCGCCGGGATCTGATCGGCCACGCATGAACGAGATACTGTTGGAGATAACAATGCGTGGGAGGACCTCAAGCGTATCTACGTTATTGCCGACCCTGGTTTGGACCGTTTCACAAATCGCAACACGAATCTAATTCATTATTCACTGTCCTCGCCACGGTGCACTTAAATTCGTCCAATATTAGCGCCGTGTCGTAAACATAGCTAGTTATAACTGTACCTGTGATAGGCTTTACTGGGTCCCCATTTGACCATCATACTCAGGTTCTGCTTGCTCTACATACCTCACATAGGAATGTTGATAACTGACCAATGATTGTTCATCACAGTGATGAGAACGATTCTAGGGCATAGTTTAAACTAAATCTTGCTTTTGGTAGCAAGTCCGTATTTTGTATAAGAATCCTACAGTAGAGTAATATTTTCTGTTAAAAGCCTTTCAGGACGGATTCCCCATTACCGTTCTGGGAGATCCGTTATCCTACCAAAATAGTACTATTCAGTAGGATTCTAGTACGGGATAAAGCCTTTCAAAACTATCTTCTACAAAAATTATGGTATAACTTTGATTACCCTCGCCACACTCATCTACACTTCGTGTAAGCACGTACATTTTAATTACTAGCAGAATTACCCAGCACTCCCCGTGGTAGCCGCACAAAGAATTGCGTTACTACTATAGTTAAAATTAATATTACATTATCATGGTGAAAGATTAATTGTTCTATAATTGGAGATGCTCTATTTTAAAAACTTAAGTTCATGTTTACATTAAATATACTTATAACGAAAGGTAAACATTCTTTATAGATGGGGCTTGGATCCATTACGCTTATTCTGCCATATTATAATTTAGTTTGATAATAAAGGTAGTTCGACGGGAATCGCTTTTCTTTACTTCAAACAGATCAATTTTTTTAAATTCATNCGAAAGGTAAACATTCTTTATAGATGGGGCTTGGATCCATTACGCTTATTCTGCCATATTATAATTTAGTTTGATAATAAAGGTAGTTCGACGGGAATCGCTTTTCTTTACTTCAAACAGATCAATTTTTTTAAATTCATATCGGCTCTTCCGATCAAATTTTTAATAAACTTAAAATAATCCAATCAAAAACTTAAAATTCCCGCTTCGCGGTGCACATGTTCATGCACAGGACCTGCTATTTTTAAAATTTCAACTCTCTGCATGAGGAAGATATCGTGCAATGCTCATTAGTCGTGACAGACAACAAACTCTTCATTTTATTAATATCGATATATTGTGTCGAGAAAGAAATAGAAAACAGTGAAAATAACTATTTTATTTTATTTATAGATTATCACAAAAAATACTAGTATAATGAAAATACTTGGGGCCGGAAAACCTTTAAAAATCGAGGAATTTCAAAATGTAAGTTGTGTATCAGACCTGTAACAATGTTGATACGAGGAAGGTAGAATTTAGAGGAGTCTACTTATGTGGGGATAATATTGGAAAATAATCTAGGAAAATAACTTCGATAAACACCCGTCTGGGAGGGAAGCAGCACGTTTTTAAAAACCGTCTATATATCAGGATTGGAAAACCGAGAGAGCTGGCAAAAAAAAAAAAAATGAAATTTTTCAAAATCTATTAAAAATACTGGAATTTTGTTGATTTGAACATTAACTGAAAGCTCAAAATATTAGGTATTTAGATGGACTAAAAAGTGAATTAAAGAATTAGGCACCCTGATTCATACATGTCCGATTACCCCTTAAACAAGGGCTGTGAAGCGACCGAAGATGTAGGCCTATTTCCCCATCAATCTTAAATCATCTTGTTTTAAACATGTTACATTACTTCACACTTAGTTTGATGAGAATAAGTTTTATTCTTTTCTGGAAAACCTGCAAAAAACACAGGGAATGTGGTAGTAAGAAAATAGTAGCAGCACTGTGTTTGCTATTTGGCTATATTTGTATTATTTTGTGGTCATCCAATGAATGGGGTAATAATTATTTAAAGGCTTTACTAGCAACTGGATGATGAATTGTGTGAAACCCAAATAAATAATTTAATTTTTAATTTAGCACCGCGTCCTACTAACCGTCCGGGTTGTATGTTTAAGTACTAATTACGCTAATGAATGAGGAATTATGAAGGTTGAATTTAGATGAAGTGATCCCACATTTGCGTGAAGGTAGAGTGGAAAACCATTTAGGAAAAACCACCCCAAGTTCACCCGACCAAGATTCAAACCTCAATCTCCCCGTCCCAGCGGCGGATTTGAAATGTTCGCGCCCCTAGGCACAATTATAATATGCGCCCCCCCCCCTCCCCCCATATTTTTTGTCAAGGGCTTTAGGAAGTTTCGATAGAAATAGGTGTTGGGGGTGAGGGGTAGAAGTTCGTATTCGAGAAAAGATTTTTACGAAAGATAATCAAGCATGTACAGTAGCTTGAGTTAACATTATGAAGACATTATGAATGACGTCACTTACAAAGCGATTGCAAAATACAGTTATTTAAAAATAAATATTGTCGTTCTGACTTTTAACTTGAACTATTCCGATAATGTTAGTCATTAATTCTTAAATGCAAATATTAAAAACAAAATATTAATATTAAAATAATGTTATCCAAAATGTGCCGCCCCCTAAAGCCGCCGCCCCTAAGCCCGTGCTTAGTGGGCCTATAGTGTAAATCCGCTTCTGCCCCGTCCTCGGCAGTCTGTCTCAACACGAAACTAACGCGCTAGCCAACTACGCCACCGAGGCGGGTCCCAAACAAATAAATATATGTCTTCTTTCTTACCACCCATCCGGGCTAGCTATACAGTACGGATCTAATTGCACTGATGGGAAAGAGATGAGGGAGGTAGAGTTATGAGGAAATGTATTCTTATTTGTTGAATGAGAGCTGGGAAACGAAAACATTTGAGAAAATATATCCTCAATACATCTTGGCGGGATTCGAACCTCGACCTTCATGTTAGATAGACTGGATGAGCTTGACGTTTAGTCCGCGTGTACACTGTTTCGGGTATGTGAAAACAAAATAACGTTACAAGTAAAACCTCTCCATTGGGTGACGGCGATCCAGTCAGCTTTGATGTTAAAATGTGAAGTACATGTGACATGCGCTGTCAGCTTCGACGATTAATTCGACAAATACCCATATCGGTGGTTACGAGACCTCTTGCAAGAGATTGAATCGCCACCAACTGATAGATGTGGATGTACTGAGAACTCCGCTCCTTCTACACACAAACGCAGGTACATTTATTATAGCTTCTACCTTCCTCACCCTTATCTCATTGGTGTAAACATGCGGATACCCCGGACGCGTAGTTAAACGTGGCGCAAAAAAAAAAAACTTGGAATAATGATTAGCTGAAGATTTGTGTATTCTGAAATATGGCGTAGAATTAGTTGATGGGGACAAATTGAGGGCAAGCGGGGTTAATGGAGTGTTGAGGCTCTAGTAATGGTCCGTCGATGACGCGCATGCGCCATTGCCCAACTAACGAGAGCGGGAAATATAGGTTATTACGGACGAGGTAATGTGGACTTCTCAAATCTGAGATTAACGTCAACATGTCTCTCTACTAAAGATGAGTGGTGTAGCTCATACCTCATTCTCACGCTCTGTGGGTTTATGTACCACTTTATAACTTAAATATTAACTAATCTAATGGGATGAACGAAAAAAATATTACATCCAAAACTAAAAAAAGGATAAAAGTCTATTTCTTTAACTGGTTCAGAGGCCGAAAATATCGAATTCCTAAAGGTATTTTATTTTTACATGCAAACCTCTGACTGTGGCATACTATTCTAAATTATGCCTAATCATTGCTCACGTATCACCAATATTAATTTTTATTTATTTAAATATGTATCAATAGTTATTATGTAATTGTTACTAAAGTGTTTGGACCTTTTTTTGTTTTGATTATTTATATAAGTAATATGATGGAGGTGACCTGGCGGTCTAGGGGTAAGGTGTCAGACTTCTATGCTGGCGGCCGGGGTTCAATCCTCGGTCCCGGCACAGATCTATCTGATGACCAAACCCTTCCTTCACCTCTGACAAGACATCTTGTGAATGTGGGGAATGCCAGGCCTCCACCGTGGTTCGGATTCCACGTTAAACTGTAGGTCCTCTATTTCATCTCACAATCTCCCTACCATTACACATTAGCGTAAGTGCGTATAACCCGAACGGGTAGTAAGACGCGGTGCTAATAATAATAATAATAATAATAATAATATGATGGAAGTCCACTTTTTAAAAAAAATATTAAAGGGCACTTTTTGTGTGTATAATGAAAACACTTATTTACTATTACACACCTATTTAACCAATACATAAATATTGATGAGACTCTTTTAAGTTTTCCATATGGCTGAATTCAATCATCTTGGTCTTAGTGGGCATGTGGGTTGTGGATGAGAACTTGCTTGCTCTTTGCAAAGTTGGTTTATGTGACTTACATCCTCTGCAAAGTGGATTCCTCCCTTATTGTCTTATATGGCTTCCATCTTTTGTAATCTGCTAAAGCGAAAGAAATACATTTTAAAATGTGTAAAAATCCCTAACTATACAAAACTGGAAATTATGATTATAGATAAATTCAAGTATGTCCACTCATAATACGTGATCTTAAAAACCCCATCAGCGTGAGCGTCTCAAATATATCGTGGTTCTTTAGTAAAGTATGTAAACTCACATCGTTGGTATGATTACTGATTAGTAAAGGCCAAGGCTATCTTATAGTATCCTTTAGGCAAAGATATTTTTAATTATTTACAAAAAAAAAACTATCGTATTGAGATTAAGGGCCAGTTTCATAGTCAAATTTAGTACGCCTCAAGTGCGGCGTTACACTAAGTTCATGCCGACACCTACCTAAACCAGAATGGAATGGGACAGTTTCCTATGTGAGAACGGCCCATTCCATTCTGGTTTAGGTAGGTGTCGTCTTGTATTTAGTGTAGCGCCGCACTTGAGGCGTACTAAATTTGACTATGAAACTGGCCCTAAGTCTAAAAGGAACCTTTTCTTTTGATAAGGTAATAATTTATTTTAACTTTACGAGTAACACATAGGTATAAACTATTTGGTAACTTTAATATACAAAAACGAGCATTTATGTAAAGTTGAAACATTTCAAGCCATGACTATACAAGGGTGTTATTTAAAAAAAAAATCGAGATTACTTAGATGAATAAAAGTAGATTGGTCATCTCTTTAATTTTGTACAACAAACTTAGGAACATAGCTTTTTCAGAGTCGATTTGCTCTATTATAACGGAGGAAAAAAACCCCACTCCTTCAAACTAGACCGATTTAATCATAGTTTATGGTGCAGTAGCAGTTGCTCCTAACATTAATTACAGTACTTATTATTTTCTATGAATGCTTCTTACACTTTACTCGTCATTATCTACTTACCACACGGGCACAATGCAACATCTTAACGGTTGGATTCCTTGTGTTTTGTGTGGTTCATCCCAACTTGAGTATATTTATGATCTAAGACTAGTTACAACAACCTCGTGACGGAGATAAATGAGGCTCATAAAATGTATTACTTAAAAGTTATACAGGTATTTTTTATGGAAAATTAAATAATTAATACGGGTTTTTATTTCTAGAATTTCTAGTGGACAAGTAATTTTACTGTTGTGAACAAGTCGCGCAAGGCTAGTCTATTTAGTTTTGAGTCTAGAGTGAATTTGCATTAAAATGATTTCCAAGCCATTTCTCAAAGTACGTTTTGTTAAGCGGCCCAAGTTCAACTATATAGCATCTTGTATTAAAATGTCACAGTTTTTTCCTTGTCGAGTTATATGTTTTTTTTTGTGTGTTTGCTGCATTTGGAAACCTTCGCGTCACCGTGTTGTGTGTGTGTGTTTTCTCATTTTCACTGTTTCCTAAAGTAGAACACAATACCACACACAAATGTGACGTCAGGTTCAAGCTTTATTTTCTACTCAAGCTACAATCAAATTTTTACAAAAGGGGCTTTACCTGACAGTCTATATTTACTAGACCAGCTCTCACGTATTCATACGCCAGATCATGGGATCTGCATGTGTAACTTTTGATAGATATGACTAGCCCGCCTCGTTGATTGAATGGTCTAAGGTGTTCCTCTCGCAATAGACTGGCCTACCAGTAACTGGGAGATCGGGTTTTGAATCCTGATCGGATGTACAGAGTTTTTTCTCAATGTTTTCTACACTCCTTCTACGTGAATGCGAGCGCACTTCATTTAAATTCAACCTGCCTTATCCCTAACACATTAGCATAATTAGTACAAAAGCGTATAGCCCGAACGGGTGGTAAGACGAAACGCTAAAATAAAAGGATTATATTTTATTTATTTGAGGTATTTAAGGTGCACTTTCTTAACCAACTGATTATATTAGTACACGAGTATTTCTATGAGCAAGCGCTAACGGTACTACCAATTTTGCTGGAAAGGTGTTTTCACCTACCATTAAGGGTTATTTTACAAGCTACAATCGACACGGGACCGACGGCTTTACCCTCGAAAAGAAGTTGTGCTATAGACTTTCTTTGCTAAATAAAAATCCGATGACTTCGGCTGGATTTGAACCCACGAACATTGGCTCTTGAGGTGAGCACCCTACTCAAAGATCACCGAGGTCGACAAGATATATATCATAATAATAAAAACAACAAATTAATAATATTTAGCACTGCGTCTTACTACCCGTTCGGGTTATACGCTTTAAGTACTAATTACGCTAATGGAATATGAATTGGGAAGATTGAATTAGAGGAAGTGAACCCGCATTTGCGTGGAGGTAGAGTGGAAAACCATTTAGGAAAAACCACCCTCAGTTCACCCGACCGAGATTCGAACCTCGATCTCCCCGTCCTCGGCGGTCGAGCTCAACACGACAAGCGCGTTAGCCAACTACGCCACCGAGGCGGGTAGCAACAAATTAAAATGGTAACCATTTGGCCCCAAATAGATGTGTGTTTTCTAAAAGTTCCTCCCTATGAAAATTGGAGTGTATCTGTGAGACGGGTTCCACCCACGCGAGCTGTGACACTGGTGGTTCAACTTGGGCGGGAGAGAGTTGGACAGTTTCATCTATTAGCATCAGTCCTGGCGTTATTGATAGGCTAGTTAGTAACCTCCTCTGCCAAGGTTCAACTAAATGCGTAGGAGAGTGTAGCAAAATAGTAACGGAGTTGTACCCTGCACCTGACCCACAGGCCGGCATGGTGGGCCATCCCCCCGCCCGCCCCCCCCCCCGACCATCTCTTCAGCTACAACCCACTCCTCTACAGACACCGTTCACGGGGCACAACGAGGAACTTACCGTGCTTCACACACTCATACGCTTACAAACGATATGAATATGTTAGTACCGTCTGTTTGACCTGTTTTTATTTAATAGCTATTACGGTCATATTTTAGATTATTTAACAAGTAAAATATGCCGTTGAATTATTAATAAACTTATATTAAAGTTGTCATATCTTCTACCATGGGTGTCAAGCTACAAAACCATTAGGTTGAAGTTGTAATATAATATCCCAATATATATTAAAGTCGATCAACATTTTTCGTAACTACAACAAATCTTCATCAAACTGAATCTGAAAATAAAGTGGGAAAAAAAGGCATACACACAGAGTGGGCTAGGCCGAGAACTTTAAAGTGAATTATATAAATGGCCTCAATTAAATAAAAACAATATCTAAAATCTTGATTCACACTGAACAGACTTCAGTTAATAGAATGCAAACAGATGGAGTTGATAATTTCTTGAAAGTCATCCACAAGCTTCTCATCTTATACTTTTTTATTTTATTTAACTTCAAAATAAATAAAAAGTTTGCCTACTGGTGTGGACAAAACGGGAACGTGTCTGATGTCACATCCACCATAATAACAGATTAAATCAAACAAACCGATAAGATTTAAAACAAATGAGTAGGCCTACCTCCCCACCTTCAAGCCCCCTTTGGAAAAATTTGCCATGCACTTATTCGTATGTCTACGTCGCCACAGTTAGAAAAAATAATATTCTCTTCTTGATTTATTTAAACAAAAATGAGGGTAATATACATAACTAAGCTACCGTACACTAATTCCAAAGTAATGACTGATGAATAAATAAAATAAATTGAGGTAGTAAACTAGTTCTCTGGTTTTCAGTCGACGGACCACTTGTCCATCTAAAGAGAAAGCGCTCTTTCAACACATGAGGAAGTGGACTACGACTGTAAAACTTGAGATGGTCCTCGGAGAAACGGGGGTGTAAAAAGGGTGACGCCTCTAACATTATCATTGGCTGTTTCGATGTGTTAATATTCTACCCAGGCAGTTTTTGTCAACTTACACTTGTCTTGTCTCAGGTCCATACCCAGGTTAGACTACTACAAGAGAAGCCCCCCTCTTGATGCGATTTGAGGTAATAAAAAAGAGAGCCATTGAAATTGTAGGCGTTAGTAAATTTAGGAGACGCCAATAAGATACAGTACAATTTTCATAAGAAGAATATTTTATAAAATATCACCATACATTTTTTTTTTGCATTCAACATTGATAACATTTTAACATAGACCTATTAATTAATGCAATTTTACATATATTGATAATATCTATCAAAAGTGATAGCTGTAGATAGCATAGCTTGACGTATGAATAAGTGAAAGTAGATCTAGTAGATTTTACACCTATCAGGTCAGTTTTTTTTTCAGCCCCACGTTCTACTAACTCTTAAGGTTTAATGCATATGTACTAACAACATTAGTCTGTTAGGGATAAGGAAGGTTGAACTTTAAGAAGTGGCCTGTGGCGAGATTGACTCCTTAAACCATTCAACCACCCGAAGCGGATTTATTCCTCATTAAATTTGACTGTACTATCCTAGGCATTAAAGAGAACTTCAAAACTTCAATAACAATCATATTTTCGGAAAGGGTATGGGGGCTGTTTAGGAAGGTTGAGCCCTCCCCCATTATTTTGCTGCCCTATGTTGGATCGTGAACCAGATCAAGTGAGACGACTCTCTTCTTCCAGGTCTCCTGTGTCACCTGGACGACGCTTGCACCTCCAACCCGTGCCACGCCGACGCCATCTGCGACACCAGCCCCATCAACGGCTCTTACACGTGCTCTTGCGCCAGCGGCTACAAGGGCGTCGACTGCAGCGAGGACATCGACGAGTGCGAGCAAGGTACGTCCTTCAGGATCCTTCTTCACACTCTGAGTATACACGAGGGAAGGAGTAGGATGATTGTTGGCTCCTGCCTACCAGCTGCTTGGTTCAATTAACTACTCCAAAATATAGATACTTGTTTATTTAGTTTATATTTGTTAAACATTATATCATTTAAATTAAATATAGTTGCAGAATGGCACCTGTACGTGGAATTCAAACCCGGGAGCTTTGGCTAAGCGGCCCATTGTTCCACCACTGAGCTATACGAATCTTCCACTGCTCTAGATAGTTCTTAGCTCATACTAAAAGGCAGTCTTTGATGGATATGTGAATCCATCGACGCCTAGAACTCTCGTTGGATTAGCCTCACCGGAGATTCAGGATCGGCTTTATGCTGTTACTTGTACAATACGTGAATCCGCACGTCCGTCATAGACTCCGCCTTAAGTTATGATGGAAGAATGACCCTGAACCCTAGATGGTCCTTGGATAACTCACTGGTAGAGCACTGGCACCAAAGGTCTTGGGTTTGATTCCTGAAGCTGGGCGTCGTTTTGTGACTATGTTTAATTTAATTGAAACATGTATTCAGACAGGGCTGCATCCATGACCNTGTTTGAGGCTGGTCATGAGTGTTTATGTCCTGGATGATACCAAACTCCAGTTCTAAGCAACTAGCTCTGTTTCAACCAATGAGCTGAGAATTGCGCAGCAATTTTAAAACAGCAAAAAAACACCTTATGATAGATTTTAACAAGTAAGGTTTCATTGTGAATTATTATTTACAGTAGCCCTATGGCTTCTTTGGTGCTGACTGACAGCTCACAGTTGACAGTTGACAGCTTTAAAAAGTTACCAGACCAAATTACATACCCTACGACCAACCAGATGATCTTCAAAAACATGTGTTTAGCAGCTGTCACTTCTGATAGTCAAAATTTAGGTATATACCTAAATGTTCACCGTCAGAAGTCAGCTGTGAGCTGTCAGCCAGTACCATAGAAGGCGTGGGGCTACTGTAGATCATTTTATAATGCACAGCAAATATTAGTTACAAAATAAGATTAGGATATCTTATCATTAGGAAATACTTTTTGCATATCCCACTTTTATTTACAGTTATTTGCTGTAGTATTATTCAAACTGATTTTGTGTATTTGTGTTAGCTATTTCATTTGTGATAGTTAAGAAATGCTCAGTTTTGAATCAAATTAAAATAAGCCTACCTACCCACACGTGTTTATTAAAGACACAATGGCCTTCACAAATTGTAAATGGAAGCAACAGTAAATTTTTGTTTGTGCTTGATTATATGCATTTTAAATTAATCCTACTGTTGAAATAGTGCTTTTATTATAATTAATATTATTATTTTAATTTTGACCATCAAACTTGAATAATAAACTAGATCGCAATCTTTGTTCGCTGAACACACAGCACCCATTCAAGTCTTTTTAGCCCCTCGGCTTGCTCTGAACCGCTTCTCCGATAACACTCGAGACCAACACGTGACCATTTCAATCGCGATAATCTACCTCTAGTCTTTGGGTTGGTTAGTGCATTTAAGGTAATAGTACTTCAATAACAATCGCACATTTTAGTCCAAAGAATTGTTGAGCATCTGCCGATTACTAGACTTACCTAAACTAGAAATGCAGACACCAAGTCAACACTTAAGGTTGTTTGATATTTCAATCTTTCTCTTAACCACAGGGCTACCTTGAAAAACAAAATGTAGTCCTGATTTATTATATTGATACGTTGCCAATGCTGAAGAACAGATGTAATTATTTAGATTAAATTTAGAAAATACATTGATTTATAAACTGCTATATCACTTTACTATAAAGTGTTGTTTGTTACAAGAATAATAAATTTGTAATACAAATTATAGCTTAATTTTAAGATAATATTATTCATTCCTCGGTCCCGGTACAGATTTATCTGATTACCAGACCCTTCCTTCACCTCTGACAAGACGTGTATTAATCACAACTTGTGAATGTGTGGAATGCCAGGCCTCCACCGTGGTTCGGATCTTACGTTAAACTGTAGGTCCTCCATTTCATCTCACAATCACCTTACCATTACTTATTAGCGTAAGTGCATATAACCCGAACGGGTAGTAAGACGCGGTGCTAGTAATAATAATAATAATAATAATAATAAAAAGAATAATAATAATAGTTATTTAACTTTTTATTACCAAATCTATCATTTAACATTTTCACTGTTATAATGTGATAAGCATATTTTAATGCGCCAAAGAAAACCGAACTATTTTCTATTTAGAACTGCTTCATAGACCACTTTTGTTTTAACATACCTTACAGACCACTGTTTAAATCCCCGGTATCTGGTTCCAAGGATTATCAGATTAATAACCAGATTCTCTGGACAACTCTGAGAACCCTGCAACCACATTCTTGCGGCCATTTTTGAGCATGTAGAAATCTTGTGCTAAAGCGATAATAATCATTCATCTAAAAGGAAAAAAAAATATATTTAAAATATAGAATTTCAATAAAAACATCAGTATGGTTAAAGTTTTAAAATATTCATGTTTACTTTTGTTTTTTTTACCAAGCAGCTCATCTTACTACCCATTAAGTTGTGCACATGTGTATTGATGACACTAGTGTACTAGGAATAAGGAAGGTTGAATTTATAGTGAGTGTACCCGCATTTGCCTAGGAGGAACGCAATAAACCATGTAAGATAAACCATCCTCAATGCAACTGACCGGGATTCAAAAGCCGTTCTCCCAAATATCGGCAGTCTAATCTATCACGAGAGTGAGGGCGTCACTCTCGTGTAAAGGCCGATGCATACAGAATGCTAAGCTAAGCTAAGTTAAGCCACGGTCCCTCCTTTCACCCCAAAATTTAGTGTTGTTTCTCTCCGGTCTGCTCCAGTGAAGTTTAGTTATGATGGCGTTCTCCAAAATGACTTGTTTGGGTTCAGATGATAGTTCTGAGGAAGAAAAGATGCTGCTGTCAGCAGTTATTTTAGAAGATTAATAAAATTTAAGAGGTGGAGATTTGACTTATTCAATTAACGCTTACATTTTAATATAAAATCATTTATTAAATATACAACCTAAATATAATATTACTTAAATACAGGCGAAACAAACTGAAGACAAAACTTCCAACACTTATTTAGTTATTTTCATCAAACCAGCACTGCGTCTGTTTTACACTGAGCCCAAGTTGGGAGATGGAAAAATTGCCCGGCCAGCAATCGGAAAAAACATAGCTTGGCGTAGCAAGGCATAGCTTAGCGTTCTGTGGGAATCAGCCTTAATACTGGCCTGCTGATGAAAGGGAGATTAAGGTTCGAATCCCGGTCAGATGTATTAAGGGTGGTTTTCCCAAAATAGTTTCTCACTCTCCCTCTACGCAAATAAAGGTAGAATACCTCTAAAATGCTTCCTTCCTCATCTTTAAGCCATTACGAGTAGGCTAATTATCATGCATGTTGCCTTAACAGGTAGTAAGACATGGTGATAAAAAAAATGTTTAGTAAAAAAAGGAAACCCAATTTTCTAACCTTACTGATGATCAGTTTAGCTCAATTACAAATAGGATAAAGATCGGACCTACGTGTAAGATATAAACAGTTATGTTAATGTTGGCAGTCACGCGAATGAAGGTTTGGCAATAGACCGGATCACCATTGACGGGGATGTTGAGGTTTGAATCTTGACCGAGTGCTCTGAGAGTGTTTTTACGCAGGTGATTTTCCCATCCTCATCCTTTCTCCGCGGGAATGAGGGTGAAATTACTCTGGAACTACCCTCCCCACCTTTACACCTTGGATTAAGCCACTATGTGAATGTTAAACGTCTCAATAAAACAAGAACAAACGAAAGTGATGGAATTTACTTAATTATTTTGATACATTTGGTGTGTTTTAAAGACATTTTCACTCAACTAAAACTTAAACAAAATTTTTAGGTGTTCCCCCCCCCCAACCCCCTCTACCCCTAATATTCAGTCCAATTGTCATTGTAAGGGTCTTATCGGGCAGCTAGAAAAGTTAATATACCATCATTTTCTTATGAACGGACATTTGAACCCCCTTTTAAAAATTCCAAGATAAAAGTGATAGCTGTAAATTACGTGACTACGGGGAAAATAGATCTAGTAACTTTTTTCTCACTGCCATATATGTTCATAAGAAAATGGGGAATATACCTATGTTCACATATCCACATGTAAAGTCATATTATCTGCATCTGTCACTTCAAATAGATATCATCACTGACTATAAAATAACAATAACAATAATGACCCGGAGCATGAGACGAGTCCTGGATAGCTCAGTGGAAAGTGCTTTGGCTTACCAAGTCAAAGGTACCGGGTTAGATTCCCGTGTACGGATGCCATCTTTCAATTTAAAGGATATGGTATTTTGATGCAGCTATAACCGTAACTAACAACTTCACTGAAGAAGCTGCATTATCTGATACCTTGCGATCTTAATTGGTTGCACATATGTAGCTGATGATTTCCACACGTCCATCACAGACTCTGCATTAACATACGAGTGAAGAACTACCCTGGGCACGAGACGACTCCCGAATAGCTCAGTGGTTAAAGTATTGGTGTATTAAACCAAAGGTCCCACGTTCGAGCCTCGTGTCCAAATGTAATATTTCAAATACTGATAATACTGATAATATATTAAATAAAATGTCAGCGTTTTCCGTAAGAAATTAATGCTTGTATTTGGTAAAAGGCCCTTCCTGTGAAGATCGGACTGTAGAATAAACGTGGTGTTAGAGGGGTCGTATCAGAGTCCATGTGTCCAAGGGGCAGTAAAAGTTGTGAGCACTCAGACCTGTGATTAGTGTCTCCTGGGCCGCCCACCTAGCCGCGATGTGCCCGGGAGGGAGTTAGTTATACAACCTTCCAGTGTTTCTCTTTGGAGGACTACTCCGGAAAATTGCTGTAATCCCTCAACTACCGGCCATTTACCGACACGAACTGGAGGAATTCCAAACTCAAATAGATTCCAACTAGTCTTACCAACCTTCCGCACCAAAGTTAGGACAAAAAGAAGATGAACATTTTCATCGACAAAAACTGTATCTGAATTGGAGTGGATAACCTTGGATGTAGTTTTTTTTGTCTATGTGGTAGGAACTAGGAAACAATGAGAGTTTGGGAAGTTAGAATGCGTGTTAGTGTAACGACTGTGGCCTTGGATACTCAAAAATGTTACTATACTATTATTACATCTTGCATAAAATATAGATAAGACACTAATCGGCTGGTAATCAAGAGTTTAGAAAGTTGTAAAAATAAAAAATAAATGAATTTTAAATACAATTATGAAGGCCTTGATTCGAAATCTTAATTTTAAGCAAATTGATATAAATAATTAAAATTAATATACTTGTGTATTTGGGAGGGGGGGGGGGCGAGATATCCCGACAAACATACAATTAATTTACTCAAAGTGTGTTGTGTTTGTTTTTTTATGACGTAAGAGATAAGACAAACTACAATTTGTCATTGGTAGCAACTAACCCTTTAACAACTTTTTTTTAAAGAAGAGTTTTAATATTTTCACTACACTCAAATTATATATATTTTCAAAAATTCGAATTTAGATTTGAGACTTAAAAAAGAAATGTTAAGAATCGGATTAGAGATTGGGATTCAAAAAATATAGGGCTCGGCCATCTCTAGTATAAACACATACTAGTCAACTAAAAATTTAAAAAGTTAATATAATTTCACAAGTTTAGATTTGTTCAGTATTTTATAAGTATTTTTGTTGTTAACTCTGCGCGAAAGAAAAAAACACACGATGAAAGCAGCATGACAAGAAAATGAGTGCGTAGATTTATGTCAGAGGGGAGATTAATCTTCCAGAGAAGGGAATTTGGCTGTTTCGATCCATCCCACGTTCAGCCAAAGGAATCTGGCAAACCATTCTTTGCGTTATCGGAGTATATGCACATTCCAACAGTACATGCTTACTGAAATGTAACCGCTCTATTTGCAAAGGCGGATTTTCCAAGCACGCGCAGTATAGAGCACCCTACGACTAAGAAACCTCCAAATATCGACCCAAAAAACATTTATTGATAACTGATTTTTTTAAAACCTGTGCGGATCTAAGCTTTACAATTTAGAATCATTTACTAATAATTTACATTCTCCTCCACCCTCCCCGGCAAGTGTTAGTACCGATTCTGGATACATTAATACACTAGTGGAACAGCAACATGGATAGTAAAATAAAATAGGAAATGTTCCTAAATTTTCATGAAGGGAGTGTAAGAAACCATTTATGAAAAAAAACACGTTACCACGTTACGAGGGTTTTTGTTTAATAACTTCGATCGATTCTGAAGGTCGAAAGTTTGGAAAATTTTCATCTAGAATATTTTTTCATATCGGAAATGTTTCAAATCTAATTTGAATAGATTACTTTAAGGTTACAATTTTTTCTACGAAAATAAAATCTAAAAAATAGCTATACCTGGAATGCTGTGATGAAATTGTTTGATTATATTTAAATCGCGTATCGATTTTAGTTTCCATAAATAGTTTAATTATTACTCACCATATGTACTTTGAGATTATAGTTTTAAATTGAATTCATTCGAATCAGGGATCTGTTTTGGATTTGAAATTTTGAATTTGATTCGAATTAAAAAAAAAAAAGTAAGATTCGGGAATTTAGAATCGAATATGAATAGAAAGCTATATTCGGATTAGAGAATTTGGTGCTTTGTACCGGTCTTGGTATTTTAAAAAGGTCCACTTGACTAAAATGACAAAGGTCACGTATTCTATTTGTGCATCAAAAAATCAAACTATTTGAATGTTTATCATGAGAATTTTTTACTTTTTTATTATTTTAATTGTTTTTGTACAGCTTTTTTAGTTATAATTAAAGGTATGTACAGTCCATTTACTATAAAAATAAAACTCTTGACTTGGCCGATTACACCATGGTGCATCATGTAGATTATTAGATAGACACATATAGTTGCTATTCATCAAGGTACGTTTACTACCTCTCAAAGTAAATAAAGCACGTGTAAGTATATTATGAATATAATATTTGGAAACCCACATAAAAATATATTGACATAGTTTTTTTTACGATGTAAAGACATTTAAGCAAGGGGTTTCGAATATTATATACATAATACACACATAGTTCCCCAAAAAGGAGTTACGTGTAGAACCCATCAGACCATACATCCATCATTGTATATGTGTGTCCTGTTACGTGCGAGAGCCGCGGCGGTTGGAGTTTACAAACGTGTGTGTTTGTGTGTGTGTGTGTGTGTGTACCGCTTCTTATGGCCCGTCCAGGATGTCACCATATTTACACTAATGGCTTAGTTATGAGTAATGTAGAATATAGAGGAGATGTATCAGAATTTGCATGGAGTAAGAGTGAGAAAGTATTTAGCGAAAAATGACTATATACACACGGCCGGGATCCGAACTCTAGCATCCACTTCATCGGTCAACTAGAGCAGATGAATTTGACGCCTAGACCCACGTGCCTACTTATGCGGCTTTTATTGTTTTGATCGAATCAACCTGAAACACCCATCGGTCCCCCTTACCCTCCTATAACAACGATCGGTTGAAGTGTAACGTGAAAGGTGCTAACACCTGGAGGTGTTCCGGCAAAATTTGAATGTGCCTGCTCATAAAATAGCATACAATTAGCAATATATTATACAAAAACGACTTTTTAACAGTCCTTTAATAGTATCTTTGTTCCCATTAGTAGTTTGTTTTATTCTATCAGTCTTATCATCAGGTAAAGTGCTATAGTCTCTTTCTTTGAAACTCGTCCTGAAGACCCTAATTTAAGTTAATGTAGGCTGTTAGTTGGTAGAAAACGTTGCTGCTAAATGGTTGCATATTTAGATGCTAACTGGTGACCAGTTTTACACCTCGCCGTCATAAAGTAATCAAACTCACACGTGAAACTAGCTTATCAACCTTATTTTTTAATAATTTAGGTCTTAAACACCACTGCTTAGCATATTTTTTTAAATATTCTAATCTTATAATTTAGTGTGGGTACATATAACGCTTATATGGCCCATATTAACTTTTTTTTAACGCTATATACGAGAATAGAAGTGGTATAGTTTAGGTCGTGGAGAAATATTCCCTCGAATGTCAGCGAGAGTTTGACCTTGCAGCGGCCGGAATGCCACTCGATTACCTCCCTCGGGGCTCCCGGGGTTATTTATGAGCGTGTTCTGGTGACCACTGTCAGCTCTTAGCTTGACCGATTGTCGGTCCTCGGCAGTTATCTTCGGCACCGATATGCTAATATGGTCCCTCCGCCTGTCCCTGGGACGTGCCTCGTGGGCACAAACAGGTACTACGAGTTCAGAGGGCGACTACATCGATGACAATAAAAATAAAAATAAAATATGAGAAAGAGGAAGATCCAATCCGGCCATTGTGTTTTGGTTCTTCTACTGGACACGGGCTAGAGTTGGGAGTTATTTATTACAAGGAGCTGACAAGGGAAAAAAAACCCACCAAAGGTAGAAAATAAAACGTACGATGGACAAACATACTGGATAAAAACATTTCATTAAATGTATTTCAATATTATTACCGCTCTGTCGTGAAGATTTATGGCAAGCAATTTTTTTTGTGTGGATGAGGAACACGGATCAAGGATTCAATTTCTTGAGGATAGGGTGCTAGTAGGAAATTGGAGGAGGGGTGGGGGAGGAGTGAATAATTGACTCACACCTAAAACAATGTTGTGTTAAAAGATGTACAAGCTAGTACGTATTTAAGTTTATTTCACTTTTTGTTGTTGTTAGAAAACCATTATTACCCCCTTTATTAACAAACCTTTGTTCTAAAACACACATTGTGTGGGAACCTTCCTTAACGTGTTCATTGAGGTTTAATGGTTTTAATATGTCTTCTCGCATTGACTTTAACCCTTATCCTGTTAACTAATTGTTATGATAGTCAAGTCTCGTAGATTACGGTGGGCAGGACATGCAGCGTGAATGGGAGAATCTAGAACCGGGTTCAGGGTAGTGGCTGGTAAACCCAATAGGAAGAGACCATTGGGAAGACCTAGACGCAGATGGGAGGATTACATTAGAATGGACCTGACGGGCTTGGGTGTAATGTGGACTAGATAGAACTAGCTCAAGATAAGGATAGGGTGTAATAAGGTAGACATGATAGAGCTAGCTCAAGATAGAGATAGGGTGTAATAAGGTGGACTGGATAGAACAAGCTCAAAATAGGGATAGGGTGTACTAAGGTTGACTGGATAGAACAAGCTCATGCTAAGGATAGGTGGCGTACTTTTGCAAGTGCGTCAATGGACTTTCAAGTTCCTAACGCCATTGTGTAAGTAAATGTGTGGTCGGTCGGTGGCTTTCTTTGAGTGAAAAAATATACATAACGTGTAAAATACTACGAATATGTTGTCATACTCGTTACAGTTGATTAATTACTCTAGTTAAACTGTGTATAGCGGACCGGGCGAGTAAAACTCTTGTCTACATACTCCCTATCCGTGATTTCCGTAGTCATTAAGAAGAGATCGATTCAACAGTAGCAGAGTTGCGATCCTTATGTCCTACGCACTCTTAGAAGTTGGATAGAATTTATTAAAACTGTCCTTATTGACCGCCACGAATAACCAATATTACAGATAGACAAATACATTAACAACAAGGGGCCAATCGAATTTGATGATGGATTAAACGGCGGCCATTTTACAAATGTATGGCACTATCTATACCTTTAACAGAAATTCATAGAAAACTTGAAAAAAATTAAGGAAATTGTTAACGAATCTAAAGTAATTTTACAAAAAATATAATTATGACTGTGTTAATTGTATTTATAGAATTAGTTGAAATGGTTTTATTTCAAGAAGTTTAACTGGACAAGTGTCATACGTTCCAATTAGGCAACACAATATCATGGGATTAGGAATATAATATGTTCACAAAATTAAACATCACACAGACACTGATTTTATGTATTATATAGGGAAGGCTTACGAGGTGTGGGTGTGTTGGGCACTGCTACCTTGTACCACGATTTCTCTTCCAAGGTGTATTGGGCACTGTTACCTTGTACCACGATTACCCTTCCAAGGTGGATTGGGCACTGCTACCTTGTACCACGATTACCCTTCCAAGGTGGATTGGGCACTGCTACCTTGTACCACGATTTCCCTTCCAAGGTGTATTGGGCACTGTTACCTTGTACCACGATTTCCCTCCCAAGGTGGATTGGTCACTGTTACCTTGTACCTCGATTTCCCTCCCAAGGTGTATTGGGCACTGTTACCTTGTACCACGATTTCTCTTCCAAGGTGTATTGGTCACTGTTACCTTGTACCACGATTACCCTCCCAAGGTGTATTGGGCACTGTTACCTAGTACCACGATTTCTCTTCCAAGGTGTATTGGGCACTGTTACCTTGTACCACAATTTCCCTTCCATGGTTGATTGGGCACTGCTACCTTGTACCACGATTTCCCTCCCAAGGTGTATTGGGTGCTGTTACCTTGTACCACGATTACCCTTCCAAGGT
>CABFVX010008099.1:0-26313 GCA_902151425.1 Timema shepardi | reverse complement strand
AAACACAGCAATAATGTGTGTGTATCTAGGAAACCACTATTATAATATATTGAAATACCTCATGTTTCCTGGCAACAAATACTTAAAATTACTTGATTTTAAAAAACGAAAGATTTTGATTAATGAAGTTTAGATTTATAAGAAATATAAAGTCCAATATTACATGCAATATTATAATATAATATTACCAATGATATTAAGTGAGCCTCACATACGAGGGTAAGAGTATAAAAAGGTACTAAGGGATATCATCACCCAAGATTCTCTGCCATCTATTTAAGGTATTCCATGATAAAAACATGTATTTTCTGTAGGACTCTCTCACATGAGGGTCTTATTATTATATTGACACTTTATAATAAAGTGAGTAGGTCTAACTGAAACAATACTTTCCTAGAGGTTCCGATTACTAAAACCCGGTCATCATAACAACTACAAGGATTAATACATTTAAATACAATTAAAGTGTTTGTTTTATATGAATATTGATAGAGTTATGTTGTGCTCTACCTGCCATTATTAATACTAACTTGATATTTTTTAATTTGAGAACAATCAATGAAATGACACAGCAACAATATAGCGAAAATATTATAATTGGTATAAAATAAATTCTTAAAATTTATTTGAAAAGCGTGTCATAGACATAGGTTAAAACCACCAATTACGGGCAACTTTAATCATATAAATGATACTACACTATTTGAAGTTACCTGGAAGAGCTTTATCATGCCAGATAAAAGTTATTGGGTTTTAATCTCTTTCAGCTTACGTGATATTTATTAAACATAGATGGATTCTAAGATAAGCTATGATGCTGTGTCATGCAGAGTAGAAAATGGCCGAGAAAGATAATCCTCTGGAGGAGTCGACATTTAGAAGAATCAAATCTTGATAATATCAGAATAATAGAAATTTACAAGAAATTCCAGATATTATTATGGAGTTCAAAGAATTTTATTTTAAACCAGTTATTGATATAAATTTTTCACATTTTTTCAAAGATCACAATTCTAAACTACGAACGTTGTACCAAACCCATCTTTTCACTAAGAGGTTAGCTCATTTTGTTGATCATTCCAAAAACCCTCATGAATCACCGGTGTTATTAATATAGGATGGACACTACAGCCACACTCGCAATCTAGGTATAATAGTAGTTGTCATGTTCATGCAGCCTCTTCACTCAGCCCCTTAGCTAGATATTCATAGGCCCTCTAAATCTTTTTACAGTGTGGAAATAAGGATGAAGCTTCGTCACAATAATAAAGAAATTACTTCTTATGACATAATGGACATATTACGGAAAGTTTTCCTGAACTTCAAGTTTTGAAAATTATATCAATTGTTTTGAGGATAATGGGTTATTTCCTTTGAACAAAAGCATTTCACTAATGCAGACTTTATGAAATGTGATGTTGAAGCAGATAATACAATTAGCAATACAAATATGTAGTATAAGAATAGGTGATCAAATATTTGAGTGTTTATTTACTCTAGTATTTTGTTTATAAGCTGTCAAATTTTCGTTGGTATTTTTATCTTAACAGTTATATTTGGATAAATTTTTAAAAAGGTAAAATATAGTCTTAGAGCAAACTTCTGTTTATGAACATACATTTTCACTTAAATTACTCTCTTTAGAACACGTTTTATTACCATCTTTATTTTACTTTTAAATTTAGCCTATATTTACACCTAAGTCTTTTGTCATTTTCTTAAATATATTCACCGAGCAAAGACCAGACGATATTTGAATTCACGACAGAATAACATTTTTAAAGTTCTTGCAAGGTAAATCCCGGCGGCATCATGTTTACCGCGATAAAATACTAGAACATTCTAAAACATAGCTCACTTTCTCGTTAAGTACTTGGACAACAGTAATATTTTTTTCAGAACTCGTTATAAAAACATTAAAAGACTGAGGATATTATTAAAATTCCCGCATTCTAATTAGTTTTCTTTGAAAAAANGGCATCATGTTTACCGCGATAAAATACTAGAACATTCTAAAACATAGCTCACTTTCTCGTTAAGTACTTGGACAACAGTAATATTTTTTTCAGAACTCGTTATAAAAACATTAAAAGACTGAGGATATTATTAAAATTCCCGCATTCTAATTAGTTTTCTTTGAAAAAACTAATCTAATAAAAGAAATAGGATGATGTTTTATTGCAAATACATATTTTCACTTATTGTAAAAAAAAATTCCAAATGAAATAGATGGGTACTACAAAATTACAAATTGTGCATCATGAACTGAGATTTATTTTGATATAAGATACATTTTCTAACACTCGCGTTACCTTAACAAGGACGCTAGCTCTAACTGAACATTGTAAAAGGCAACATTTTTTATTTCAAGTGGTCGTGATACGTCGACATTTATTAAAACCTCTGCTTCAATTTTTTTGACGATTAAAATACTTTCTCTCTGAGGTGTTATGAAAAATTATAAATGACCAAATAAAAACAATTTTTTTTGAACGGTGTGGATTTGACCTCGCTCTTAAGGCACCAAAATATAATGCTACACATGTTATACGCTGCATAGTCGAGCTCATCACTCTGATTCAAATAATAATAATATTACTAAGCGTAGTGCACTCTTTATGACCCCCATTTCCCCCACTAACATTTTCCCCTTTTCCAAGAACTATGATATAAGTTAATAGCCAGTATTGTCAGTTTTCTATTCACCTTTGTTTAGTCAAGATGGTGCTCGAGGTACTATGTTGTGAATCGGATTGATACTGATGACCAGTTCTTGCTTGTATATTCTTTGTGTATAAAGGAGAATATAATCATTCAATAAACGCGAAAACGCAAGAATATGGTGAGTATCTTCATAACGTCAGACCTACTTTTACCTACTTACTCTATGGCATTAGGAACACAAAATGTCGTTGTCTCACCCAAAAAATTATGACACAATCCTTATATTGAGCTAATTCTATCCAGTCCACCTCATTACACCTTATACCTATCTTGAGCTAGTTCTATTCATTCCACCTCATTACACCCTATCCTATTTTGAGCTAGTTCTATCCATTCCACCTCATTACACCGTATCTGTATCTCTAGCTAATTCTATCCAGTTCACCTCATTACAACCTAACCCTATCTTGAGCTAATTCTATCCAGTCCACCTCATTACACCCTATCCAACTCATGTATATCCAAATGTTATCCTCTCATCTCCATCTGGGTCTACTTAAGTAATTAATAAATGTTCACTTAACTTAACATAACTAAAATCAGTAGACACATAGGCTAATCAATAGAGAGAGGTCAATGAATAAACTAAATCCCATCCATTCTGGCACAACATTAATTGAGATGTCAGGCTTTAATTCCCGGCTGGTTTCAATAAGATTTATTTCCCTTAAAGGTTGTCCACTTTAATGCGTGTAATACATACCTGATTATCTTTGTTTTTTTGTAATGGATAAACTCAAAACCTACTGGACCGATTTTAAAAATTCTTTCACCCATATAAACCTACGTTATCAGCAAGTAGCATAGGCTATATTTTATTTTGAAAAATTAGTTTATTCCTCTATAAAAATGTCGATAGTCACTCATATTTTATGGTAGAGTCTATGATGATTCTTCAATATGTGTGTTGAAAATAATAATGTGGGGGAAGGGGGAAGGGTCTAGTAAGATATATGAATCTACGGTATCCATTTTCTTGATTGTGTTTCGAATAGAATGGAATTGTTATAAATAGGATTACTTTGTAGTTTGACCTGTTGGAGTATATCTAATTGTGGTTAAAAAAAAGATTGATTTTCAAAATTAATTTGCCCATTTAAAATTTTATCGCAGTTCATAATGGCCATTAGGGACCTTTAGCTTAGAACGCTAAAACTATACCATTTAGCTGACCGGGATTTATCTCATGTTCAGAGTCATTTTCACTCATAATTTAAGACGGATTCTTGAGTTTTAGTTTGTTATGTGCTTAGATATTCATTATAATTTTCACGTTAATATTACAATTAGTATCGCATACTTGGTTGCATAACAGTCCTCCTAAGTGTCAGGTGACTCAAGTATGATCGTCGCATAATATTGATCGCACATATGTAGCCGACGGTTCCACACGTCCATCACAGACTCAACATTCTACTATGAGGTAAGAATGAATGAATGAATGGGATACATCCTAGATAGCTCAGTCGTAGAGCATTTATCGCTTCGGTGGCTTCATGATCGAAAGCGCTATTTTCTTGTTGAGCTAGTTGGTCGAAGACAAGGAGATTGAGGCTTGATTACGATCGGTTGCATTGAGGATAATTATTATTAAATGATACTAATTAATTATTCAAGGAACACCCAATAAACAATAACAAAAGGATCTGATTATAAGTGAAAAGATATAATTTATATGTAATATAAGGAAAAAATTAAAGATAGAAACATATTTTTAGTCTGAGAAAATCATATTGAGATTATAATAGTTTGAATAGTTAGGGATAGTAACAAGTCTGAATAATACATGTTACATTATATAGGAAAAAAGTTATACTTAATAGAATAATGGGAAACCTATAGCAAAAACTATAACTTATAATTCATATTAATGTATGTGAAATAAGTAGAACAAGAACATGTTAAATATGGAATAGGTCAAAATACAAAAAACATGTTAAAACTAGACAATACATTCAAATAAAAATATCATATTCTAAGGTTACATGTTAATGAATAAAACATTACTAAGTAAGATATACAATTATACTGAAAACGTTAACATTAAGTTTAAAGGTAATATTAAGATAGATCCACAGTTGTCAAAAGGAAAAGTTAAAAATTTTAACAATGATAGTAAACATGGAAATTATTTAAAAAATTATGTACTATATGTTAAAGACGATAATTATAAATGAGGACTTGAAAAAGAGTCTAAATTATGTAGAATGAGAAAATTGAGACAGAAAAGTTGTTGAGTATATTAGTGTTCCTTAGCTGGTTTTAATTCCTCTCCTCAAGCCTTGGATGCCAGAGGGCCGGTTGACAGACTACATGTTTCGACGTATAAACGCCATCATCAGGTCTGAGGAAACCAAATGTAAAATTAGGAAAAACATAAAATTAAAAATTAAGAACAAAGAGCATAACGATAACCAGGAAAATACTTAATATTATTAAAATAACCACAGTGGTATCAATATCAGAAACATTGTCGTCAAAAGCACAACTCAACCCTTGTTGGTAAAAAATAATTGGATACTTTACTCGTTGATAGATTATTGCCTTAATATATTCCTTCAGGATTTGTGATATTTAGGAACAAAAAACCATATAAGTGAATATGTTTATACCTAACAATGAGTTTTCGTAGGTATCCCGTCTATGCTTATTTTTATTTATTGTTGAAACAAGCCCCATGGTGTAGTTGTCATTGCACACGGCTACTTGTTTAGGGGTAACGGATTCGATTCCCTGTTGGTAATATGGAAGGAGACTTACCCCAACTGTAACCATGATTTGGTTATTTAGGGTTAAGCTAGGTTTAAGTTTTTCCACTGATTCCACAACCTCATACTCACTATCATCCTCATATTTACCATCACCATCATAATATCATCCTATACTCACTATCACCTTCATACTCATTATAACCATCATATTATCACCATCATATTCACTATCACCCTCATACTCGCTATCACCATCATACTCGCTATCACCATCAGACTCGCTATCCCCCTCATACTCGCTATCACCCTCATACTCGCTATCACACTCATAATCGCTATCACCCTCATACTCGCTATCACCCTCATACTCGTTATCACCCTCATACTCGCTATCACACTCATACTCGATATCACCTTCATACTCGATATCACCCTCATACTCACTATCACCCTCATACTCACTATCACCCTCATACTCACTATCACCTTCATACTCGCTATCACCCTCATACTCGTTATCACCTTCATACTCGCTATCACCCTCATACTCGCTATCACCCTCATACTCGTTATCACCCTCATACTCGCTATCACACTCATAATCGCTATCACCCTCATACTCACTATCACCTTCATACTCGCTATCACCCTCATATTCGCTATCACCCTCATACTCGTTATCACCCTCATACTCGCTATCACACTCATAATCGCTATCACCCTCATACTACCTATCACCCTCATACTAACTATCCTTCGTACTCACTATCACCATCATACTAACTATCACCCTCATACTAACTATCCCTTTCACACACTATCACCATCATACTAACTATCCCTCGTACTCACTATCACCCTCATACTCGCTATTCCCCTCATACTCGCTATCACCCTCATACTCGCTATCACCCTCATACTCGCTATCCCCCTCATACTCGCTATCCCCCTCATACTCGCTATTCACCCTCATACTCACTATCACCCTCATACTCACTATCACCCTCATACTCACTATCACCTTCATACTCGCTATCACCCTCATACTCGTTATCACCTTCATACTCGCTATCACCCTCATACTCGCTATCACCCTCATACTCGTTATCACCCTCATACTCGCTATCACACTCATAATCGCTATCACCCTCATACTCACTATCACCTTCATACTCGCTATCACCCTCATATTCGCTATCACCCTCATACTCGTTATCACCCTCATACTCGCTATCACACTCATAATCGCTATCACCCTCATACTACCTATCACCCTCATACTAACTATCCTTCGTACTCACTATCACCATCATACTAACTATCACCCTCATACTAACTATCCCTTTCACACACTATCACCATCATACTAACTATCCCTCGTACTCACTATCACCCTCATACTCGCTATTCCCCTCATACTCGCTATCACCCTCATACTCGCTATCACCCTCATACTCGCTATCCCCCTCATACTCGCTATCCCCCTCATACTCGCTATCCCCCTCATACTCGCTATCACCCTCATACTCGTTATCACCCTCATACTTGCTATCCTCCTCATACTCGCTATCACCCTCATACTTGCTATCCCCCTCATAATCACTATCACCCTCATAATCGCTATCCACCCTCATACTAGCTATCACCCTCATACTCGCTATCACCCTCATACTCGCTATCTCCCTTATACTCGCTATCACCCTCATAATCGCTATCACCCTCATACTCGCTATCACCCTCATACTCTATATCACCCTCATACTCGCTATCACCCTCATACTCGCTATCCCCTTCATACTCGCTATCCCCCTCATAATCACTATCACCCTCATACTCGCTATCACCCTCATACCCGCTATCACCCTCATACTCGCTATCCCCCACATACTCGCTATCACCCTCATAATCGCTATCACCCTCATACTCGCTATCACCCTCATACTCGTTATCACCATCGTACTCGCTATCAACTTCATACTTGCTATCACCCTCATACTCACTATCACCATCAAAATCGCTATCCCCCTCATACTCGCTATCACCCTCGTACTCACTATCACCATCATAATCGCTATCACCCTCATACTCACTATCACCATCATAATCGCTATCCCCCTCATACTCGCTATCAGCCTCGTACTCACTATCACCATCATAATCGCTATCCCCCTCATACTCGCTATCACCCTCGTACTCACTATCACCATCATAATCGCTATCACCCTCATACTCGCTATCACCCTCGTACTCACTATCACCATCATAATCGCTATCACCCTCATACTCACTATCACCATCATACTCGCTATCACCCTCGTACTCACTATCACCATCATACTAGCTAGTTCCCTTGCACTGAGACAATCCTACATGTGAAAGGTAATCACGCCAGTCAAGTTCCCTAGCACTGAGACAATCCTACCTGTGAAAGGTATTCACGCCAGTCGAGTTCCCAAGCACCGAGACAATCCTACCTGTGAAAGGTAAACACGCCAGTCGAGTTTCCCTAGCACTAAGACAATCCTACCTGTGAAAGGTAATCACGCCAGTCGAGTTCCATAGCACTGAGACAATCCTACCCGTGAAAGGTAAACACGCCAGTCGAGTTTATCCAGCACTGAGACAGTCCTACATGTGAAAGGTAAACACGCCAGTCGAGTTCCCTAGCACTGAGATAAGATAGAAAGAAAAGATAAAGGTCCTATTGATGCACGTTCGTGACTTAGCGTGGTGTAAATTTCGGCGTACATTTGCCAGACGCTCCCGGATACTGCAATACGCCCCTAGGACACGCCGGCCTAGTCCTCTGAAACAACCACCGAAATATCCACTGCTCATTTTCGATTAATTCTTTGATATAATTTACTTTATTTTTCACAAAATCAAACAAACGTCATTAATGGTACTCCGAGAAGACACCACAAAGTTTTATTTTGCTAGGCAACGGGGGCAGTAAAATTTGTTTCTAGGAAGAACGAACAAACCTTGTAGAGACGCTATTCATATACTCATAATATCCTTTAGTTTGATATCCTTGGCGTTGGAGTTGAGTCAATCTCTTTTTGTTTTAACACATAATATTTGATTTATCAATGAAAAAATTGTGTAATAAATTTATATTAAAATCCATATTATTATTTTATAAAATTAGGGTCTTTGTTAATTTATTTGAATTCATTATAACGCTGAAAACCTTACAAAAATACTTTTCTCATTTCTTTAATTTAAACCATGGATTTCTTCGTCAGGTAGTAGATATATTGAAATAATATTTCATTTTACATTAAAACACCCGATCGCAAACAAACAGATAGTGTTTTCATGTACAGAATTAATATTGCAGATTCATAAAATATCAGCACACTATCACCATAATTAATATAATCGGTAATCAAACAGTTTTTAACACAATTAGTAACGTAAGGTTAAATTGATTTTTTTTGTTTTGTTAAAAAAATCTTTGATTATTATACACCAGGTTAGTTTTACATATTATTAACTAGTTTTGACCCATAAAGTACTGTTGTTTTACATTTAATTGACAGTCTAGTATATCAACCAAGATATTTAGGTAGAAATGTTTTGGGGATATTTGTGGTATGGTTAAATTATAAATTTATTAAAGTAAAGTTGAGACAATCCTACATGTGAAAGGTAATCACGCCATTGAAGTTCTCTAGCACTGAGACAATCGTACCTGTGAAAGGTAATCACGCCAGTGCAGTTCCCTAGCACTGAGACAATCCTACATGTTAAAGGTAATCACGCCAGTGGAGTTCCCAAGCACTGAGACAATCCTTCCTGTGAAAGGTAATCACGCCAGTGGAGTTCCCTAGCAAAGAGACAATCCTACCTGTGAAAGGTAATCACGCCAGTCGAGTTTCCTAGCACTGAGACAATCCTACATGTGAAAGGTAATCACGCCAGTGGAGTTCCTTAGCACTGAGACAATACTACCTGTGAAAGGTAATCACGCCATTGGAGTACCCTAGAATTGAGACAATCCTACCTGTGAAAGGTAACCACGTCAGTGGAGTTCCCTAGCACTGAGACAATCCAACATGTGAAAGGCAATCATACCAGTCGAGTTCCCTATCACTGAGACAATCTTAAATGTGAAAGGTAATCACGCTATTGGATGTTCCCTAGCACTGAGACAATCCTACCTGTGAAAGGTAATCACGCCAGTGGAGTTCTCTAACACTGAGACAATCCTACCTGTGAAATAATCACGCCAGACGAGTACCCTAGCACTGAGACAATCCTACCTGAGAAAGGTAATCACGCCAGTCAAGTTCCCTAGCACTGAGACAATTCCTACCTGTGAAAGGTAATAAAGCCATTGGAGTACACTAACACTGAGACAATCCTACCTGTGAAAGGTAATCACGCCAGTCGAGTACCCTAGCACTGAGACAATCCTACCTGTGAAAGGTATTCACGCCAGTCGAGTTTCCTAGCACTGAGATAAGATAGTAAGAAAAGATAAAGGTCCTATTGATGCACGTTCGTGACTTACCGTGGTGTAAATCTCGGCGTACATGTGCCAGACGCTCCCGGATACTGCAATACGCCCCTCGGACACGCTGGCCTATCCCTCTGAAACAACCACCAAAACATCCTCTGTTCATTTTCGAATAATTCTTTGATATATTTTACTTTATTTTCCATGAACTCAAACTAACTTCATTAATGGTACTCCGAGAAGACTCCATAAAGATTTATTTTTCTAGTCAACGGGCGCAACAAAATTTGTTTCTAGGAAGAACGAACAAACCTTGTAGAGACGCTATTGATATACTCATAAATCCTTTAGTTTGATATCCTTGGCGTTGGAGTTGAGTCAATCTCTTTTTGTTTTAACACATAATATTTGATTTATCAATGAAAAAACTGTGTAATAAATTTATATTAAAATCCATATTATTATTTTCTAAAAGTAGAAACATTGTTAATTTATTTGAATGTATTATAACGCTGACAACCGTACAAAAATACTTTTAATTTTAATTAAAATTGTCTCATTTCATTTATTTCAACCAATGGCTTCTTCGTCAGGTAGTAGAAATATTCAAAATAATGTTTCAATTTACATTAAAAACACTGGATCGCAAACAATCAGATATTGTTTTCGTGTACAGAACTAATATTGAAGATTCATAAAATATCAACACACTATCAACTTAATTAATATAATCTGTAATCAAAACAGTTTTTAACACAATTAGTGACCTAAGGTTAGATTGATTTTTTGTTTTGTTAAAAAAAAGTCTTTGATTAATATACACAAGGTTAGTTTTACATATTTATAACTAGTTTTGACCCACAAAGTACTGTTATTTTACATTTAATTGACAGTCTAGTATATCAACCAAGATATTTAGGTAGAAATGTTTTGGGGATATTTGTGGTATGATAAATTATAAGTTTATTCAAGTAAAGCCAGCTACATGAGACGTTTAGTACCTACTTATGATTACTATCAGTGTAATATAATAATAAATTTTTACTTTATTATTCAAAACTCATTTCCAAGGAGATTAAGTTTGTTGATTATTCCTTTTATTAGCAAAGACAGACCATTATTTTTTTATTGCAGACTGAAAACACATGTTTACGCAATGGATTTTAAATATTTAACATGGTTTCCTTGTAGTACGTGTGTCCCTATACTTAAAATCTGTTTTAAAGTTTCTAAGCTTTCTACGGGAGCTGTGATAGTATTCCAAAATCATCATTTTCTAATAATATTTTAATATCTCTATTTCCCTATATATTATTAATATTTGTTATTACTCTTACTTCCCCATATTAGGGATTAAATTTTAACATGGCACTTTTACCACATTATAATCACGCCAACACTCCTTCCTCCTTGGTTCACCGAATAATGAAAACCTTTTAAATTTCCAATTTAATTGAAAAACTATTTATGGAATATATTCATTGTTTTTGAAGTACATTAGTATGAGATCATTAAAAGGTAATCTTTGTGATTTATATTTAAATGGTACAAACGCTTTCACGTGTTTGAAAGTACGACCAGAAGAACCAGCCCTGGCGTGATCTTATAAGGAAGTCCAGAAACTTTCTTCTATAATATTATATTCCCAGCTCTCAGAAGTAAAGCTTCTAGAGAGAAAAAAATATTCAGAAGTATCATAAAAAAAATAACATGCCAAGAGCTACTAAAATCCATATTCTAAGATATACAGGTCTGGTTACTCCTTAGTTCCAGTGGTCAGACATTGAAGTCAAATAGCGTTAGTGTCGTTTGGGAGAAGCGCGCGCAATTTAAATTTTGAAGAAAAGTTTGAACCTCCAAGTTTACATTTTACTGTTAGACAGGAATTATTCTATCCCAAAAGTGATTACTAGTGAAAAATAGAATAGCTCACAACAAATGATACCATACAAATTACAATTATTCAATAACTCATTGATTTAAGAAAATTAATATTTGATATTCTGTATTATAAATCATATTGTATTTTTTGTTTGGTAGAATTAGATCATATGACCATTGTTAAAAATTATTATTATTTAAAACATGTATTGATGTATGTAGGGACCAAGGCATCAATCAGTCTTACCATATAGCTCATAACATCTGAGAGGATTGTTGATTTAATACGTCCTGATAAGTAGCATTTAGGGCAATTTGTCAGAATAAGAAAATTAGAGTCTTTCTTTCAATAAATGGATAAGATGGACTGCAAGAGTGAAATAAGCAAACGTGTAGAGGGAATGAAAAGTGTGATTTTTGAGTGGATCTAAAAGAATATTAATAAACACTCAAAAGTCAGAGTGGTGTTAATTAGCTATCTTAGACGTTACACTCTTGCAGAAGGCTCAATATCAAGGCAAATCAATAACATTCACCTATCACTCTTACTTGTTTCATTCTTGCATACAGTCTATAAACGTTCAATGTCATTTTATTATTCCAAAAATTATTTTTAAACGTAGTAATTTGATACGTCCGTCTTTATTATGGTCCCAGGTTGGTTTCCCTACTTTAAATGGATTTTTTTAAACACTATATTTGACTTAAGCGCCATGAAAAATATTGATAATATCTATCATCCCAAAATATGATTTAATCACATTAGTGTAGTAATATTACTTGCAGTAACATATTAATTGTTACCACCAAGCTGTAGAACATTTATATTAAGAGAGTTTGTATGTCATGATGTAAGCATTTTCAGTCTTCTATGAATAATTTGATAGTTTTGTGGCAAGTGCCATTAAAATAAACTAGACAAATAGTGATACTTTTTTATTATGATGTTGTCAAATAATTTCGAAAGTGAATAATATAATTTTACTTTATATCGATTCTATATCTTAGTGAGTGTATTGATACAAAAACAATCAATTATTTTTAATAAATAGCAAAAATAAGTGAAATATTTATGAGTAAGGTTTTTAAGCATCGTCCCCAAATTACTTTACCTTTCTAATCTTTCATGTGTAGATAAATATCCTTCACCTGAATTTGGATTCTATTGAGATGTCTGAATATTACAAAATAACATTATAATAAATAGGCCTAGATGTGATTATAACATCATTTGATTTGCTGTTTACTTGCAAGTATAAATGGTAATAGAAATGTATTAATGTTTTGCTATTTTAAGAAAATACATTGTTTTATTTGTATATGTTCTAGAGCACCATCCACAGTTAAAAAATAAGCCATTATACTTTGGTATATAAATAATGTCTAAAGAAAAAGCAGTAGAAAAAAAATACTGATATAATTTAAAAATATACATACAAGTAGCCAACGACATAATAGAGGTGGTGAAAGATATTTAGCAGAAGTTATTTTTTATTACAAACAATGATCACAAAAAGAGATAATTAAGAAAACAACTATTATCTTATTATATAAAGCAATTGCACACTTTCATTTTGCAAAATTATTTTAACACAATCAGCTACAATCCACTCTCAGTTAGCTCAAAAGATTTTGAAAAAGTAAAGAAAATATACCTTTATATAAAAGAGATATATAAGTGAAATGTTAATGATCATTTTTATGGAGTATTCATATGTTAGCAAGCACGCTAAGTGAATGTGTCAGTTAATTTTGCCAAGATAAGCTGATATCTGTCCGCCTAACGCACTCGGAGAATCTGGATTGCAGGGTCTAGAAGGGTATAGCACACGCAATTGCTTAACGCAGGAACTGAAGGAATACAGTAAGTAAGTTATGGGCATATATAGTGTGTTTCAAAGGTTTATTTGAATGTAGGTTAGTTTCGTGATTTTTAATTGAATTTTATAATTTTGTTGAGTTATCCTTAAATTTCATACTACCATAAATATGAGTAAGGTTTTATAATTATTTTATGTACCGTAGAAAGAAATGGGAGATGCTGTAGAGATCAACCATAACTCTTTCGGTTCAGTTGACTTTTGGTTAAATAAATCTATGGAAGCTTTCTCTTTTGAATGGAAATTGCATTTATAAGGAAAAATCACACTATCTAAATGATATATATCACAAATATATTTATTATTATTATTATTATTATTATTATTATTATTATTATTATTATTGGTGATGGAAGTTGTACTAGTAGTCGTTGGTCAGTACAAGATTATTTAACTTAGTAAAAATATTATTTTCAACATCGTTAACTGTGCTCCTTCGGTGAATGTTCATTACTTAGCTTACCCAAAAATTAGCATCACACTTTGCCAATGAATACACATCAATGTATGTAATTGCTCAAACATATAAATAAGTTAATAACAGGTATAAATAGCATAATATTTTTCAAAACTCATGAATTGATTCCTTAAATAATTTATCGAAGGCCTTCCAGAACGTGATTCTTACCAAATCAGGCTGTAGTAAGACATCACGAGGCGACGGGAGTTAAGCACGGAAGGTTCGATAGGACTCGCCGATGAGCGAGAGGGTTACCCGAGACAGAGTCCATTTCTTTATTTTGAAAACCAGGGTTATATGAGATATTACATACAATTACAATACAAAGATGTGACATATCGTCTTGATCCTGTCAAGTGCTTGTGGCCGGAAGACCCAAGGAGCTAGCAGTTCTAGGTGGAGTCTGGTCTACCCTCTGGCTATCTCTTCTGCTTCCCTGTTCCTCGTCCAGTCTGCATTCCATACTCCCGGTTTACCCTCATTACTACCCCTATCACTCACATCTTTCATTATTATTATTATTATTAGCACCGCGTCTTACTACCCGTTCGGTTTATACGCACCCCTATCTTTCATTTGTTCAGTTAAGGACCTTCAATATTGACACTTTGGGGAGTGAATCATGGTTCAACCGGAAGTTGGGGCTTGAGTTTGAATCCTGATGGGGTTTACTTTGGATTATTTTCCCATGAAAGTGCTTTTTCCCCATATATAAGCCAAAGATAGTTCATTAATTCAAAATATAGTTCATATATATAATATATTTGAGAAACAGCAGCGGGCCTTTACCTTTACTTTAAGATATGAATATTGGCAGTTTTCTTTTCCCTCTTTCTTACTGACATGACTAAATGAGATTGTAGGTGGATGGTGAAACCGATAAAAAGTTTTAGACTGAACAGAGAAGGAGATTCATAAAACCACACAGGCCATTGTATTTTAAGCCGTGTGACTTGATATTTATTAATAATTTCTCTCAGACAGAGGCGGCCATCTTGAACTGGATTTCACTATTTATTATTATTATGTATTTCGCTAAAATTATTATATTTTAAAAGGTTATTTTATTTTGGATTGCTAATTAAAGTTTTATCGGTTAAGAAATGTTAAATAAATAAAACTAATTTGGTTATTTTTAGTGATCCCTCTGAAATCCTGGAAAATTTATTTTTTCTTCCTCATCTAATCTTTTACTCAATAATTTTAACTCCCCTAAACCCACTACTCCATTTTAAAACAAATTTTAATTTTCCAAAATTTTACTATTATTTAGATTGGTCTCTGTATTTGCCTGATCAATTTTGGTTTTCCACCACATGGAGAAGTTGTTTCTATTAGTTTTGAGCGCCCCCACAATATGCACCTGCACCACGTGACCTATCGTGTCGTAGGACAAGATATTTTCCACTCATTACTTCCCTTTAAACCCCCTTAGGGGATGAAATTTTAAAAAACCTCCTCAAAATAGAATCACCCAATTTTATAAAAGAACCCTCCATCTCATTATATTTCAAGGTTCTTTGTCCACTGGTTCTAAAGATACATGAGTGAATTTTGAGATATTTCAACCCTCGATTTTAACAATTTAGAGATTGGATTTTGTTAAAACTTTTCTTTTCTCTTGCCTAGGGCCTAAAAGGAAACTTCACGCAGAATTTTAATTTCACATGCCCAGGGGTTGGGAAAATACGGTGATGAATGTGTGAGTGAGTGGGTTCAATCCCAGACCTTTTTCGTTGCCCCGAAATCTAACCCTATGGGACTGACGTCTTTATCCACGTGACCATAGATGTGTTTTACCTTTTACATATAAATACATAGTAAATATATACATACACAGTACACACAAAGTTGAAAGAATACTTCACCAAATAGCATTAATTAAATAATTTAGACAATTTTAATAAAAACATCCTTACCCAGCTCGTTGGCGTAGCTAGCTAACGCGCTAGTTTCATGTTGAGCTAAACTTACGAGGACGGGAGGGACGAGATTTGAATCTCGCATGGGCTAATTGGTGGTGGTTTTTTCATAAATGGTTTTGCACTTTTCCTCCACGCAAACGGGGTTCAATTTCTCGATATCCAACCTTCCCAACTCCTAGCCCAGTAGTGTAATTAGTACTTAGGTATATATGAAATCTAACCCTATGGGACTGACGTCTTTATCCACGTGACCATAGATGTGTTTTACCTTTTACATATAAATACATAGTAAATATATACATACACAGTACACACAAAGTTGAAAGAATACTTCACCAAATAGCATTAATTAAATAATTTAGACAATTTTAATAAAAACATCCTTACCCAGCTCGTTGGCGTAGCTAGCTAACGCGCTAGTTTCATGTTGAGCTAAACTTACGAGGACGGGAGGGACGAGATTTGAATCTCGCATGGGCTAATTGGTGGTGGTTTTTTCATAAATGGTTTTGCACTTTTCCTCCACGCAAACGGGGTTCAATTTCTCGATATCCAACCTTCCCAACTCCTAGCCCAGTAGTGTAATTAGTACTTAGGTATATAACCTGAATGGGTAGTAAGACGTGGTGCTCAGTATTATTAAAACGCTGAGAAAAGAGGGATATCTCTATCCACCAACGAGAATAACAATCAATATCTTATTTCTAGGTTTTGAATAAAAAAATATATTTTTATAAAAACCAACAGTTTCCGAGCTATATAATGATTTTTTATATTTAATAGTACTACAGTTTTACAATGACGAGTTTTTTATTTCTCAAATAGCAGCAAAGATATAATTCAAATTTGTAAATTTACTTCATAAAATTACACTCAAAACTATTTTCATGGGATGATTAGCGTTCACCTTTTTTTTCATTTATTGTAGTTGTTTAGCGTTCAATTTCTGAACCAATTAGATCAGCTCACGACTTATTAACAAACTTAACTCTAAAAGAGATACAATATCCAGGTCTCCGGATGTTAATACATCACTGTGAAACAGGAAACCCACATTTCACTAATGATATAATTTTTGATAATGTCAGGAATCGAATCCTAAATACAGTATACACACACACTATCGACTGAGCTAAAGTTTGTCTAAATGGGGTATCTTTGATCGGGTAAGAACCACGTTCAGACGTGGCGGATTTGTTCACGAGATTTGATCCGTAAGGAAATTGGTAGTTGTACAGACATTGCAGAATCAGTTTGGAATATAAAAGATTTTAATTATATTTTATATCTAGTAACTCTTTTTAATTGTTACAAACACAATGGCCATCTTTATATCCTCATGGAAACTACTTTAAGGGTACTTAACAGCAGGAAATTTAATAATATTCATAATTTCTCGACAACTATTTGAGAATAAACTAACCTATCTTTGTAAAGTTGCAGTATTATTAAATAGTAAAATATTTTATTTGAAATATATATTTAAAAAACAAAAAATATATTAGCTATAATCAAATATATATATATATATATATATATATATACTTTTAATTCAAGTCTGAAAATTAATTTGATTCAAATGCTCTTTGGTGGACATTTTCTGTAACAGTGTTCCTAATTCCTAATGCCATAGATATGAAATGTATATTTTTTCATTTATTATATTTAGCGAAATGTTGTTAAAACAATGTATAGATAGACCTATTATTCATTTCACAAATCTTACGAATTTTTAGTAAATTAATAAATGTATATTTTAAGATAAAGTGAGCGAAAGAACCTGAAGTGCACTTAACATTTATTTTATTTACTTATGTCAATAGTAATTCATGAAAAACTTCGCAGGTAAAAGTTATTATTTTCACTACAAATTGTATATTAAATAATGAATAAATCGTTTATTCTTAGGGAAGTTTATGAATTTGTTTTATTTTGGTGAATATAATTGCACAAAATAATATACCTTCCTCTAATGTGACACGATAGATAGCACCTGATTAATTATAAAAAAACTGAACTTGAAATTTGTTCTTCACGGATGAAGGACTCACATTATGAGTCGTTAACTGTCCTGATGAAGGCGTCGACGTAACACGCCTAAATATGTCGTGAACCTTGGCAGGAATGTGCCAGCATTAAAAGAAAAAGGAACAAGGGCAATAAATTATATAAGAATAGAATTCATCTTATTTCAATTCAGATTGACCTATAATTTTACATCATTTTATTATTGTTAATTCATAAATTTCTAATATTCTAACACTTATACATTCTGTCTGTTTACGCCAATGTTCACACTTGACTTAAACTGTTAAGTTTAAATTATATTATTTTCATGTGTTATATATATATATATATATATATATATGTAAATATATAAAACCATACATGAATTGTATTAATTTAACGTGTTCTTAACGCTTTCATATTATGATGAATATATAGTAGATTTCCTAATTTAAATCAATTTTCTGCTCAATCTAAGGTTCATATCATACTCTAGTTGATCTTTGGAATTTATATTAAATTCCTAATTTCAACTCTGTTCCAATGTATATTTATTTTATGAATCCATATCTCAATTTTCATGAAGATACGATGTAGATTTTAACTCGTCAAATTATTCTGTACAAGGTAATTCATCCATTTTTCCAAGCCACCATTCTAAAAAAATTATTTCAGTATTAATTCATTTATTTTCAATTTTGGAAAAGTCTGAAACATCGCCCATAATTTACTATCATTGATCAAATAGCAAGTGTTAGGGAACTTTGTAATAAATTTAGGACTTGTTTTCGAATATTGGTCAAATTTAATAAAAATTTCTCTGTCATCTAAATACTTAACTGTAATATTAATTTTTTCGTCCAAGGAAATAGTTTTGAATTTAGAATTGTTGCCAAAATTGTTAATTTTTTTCGGACGAGGGTAGATTACTCAACCCTTCGAGACACCCCTTTTTATATTGGTTTTTGGAGATTGAATTATTGTTACTAGTTATCTAGGAGGGTGTCATTTTCTTTTTCTTGATCTCATTTTATTGTTTTATAGAATGCTCGTAATTTATAATTGTGGTATTTCCAAAAACGTGAGGGTACATTACCTTAAAATTTAGGTCGATACCGGATTCTAAAAGGTCCTCGAACTTCATTAAAATACCTGGATCTTTTTGTAAATTCCTATTTTTTGATTTTCTCTAGCATTGAACCCTGCATCACACATCTCAGGGCTTATCTTAGAATCCATCTCGTTTTAATAAATACCACATAAACCGAGAGGGATTAAACCCCTATTACTTTGATTTGGCAAGATAAAGCTCTACCAGGTCACTTAATATAAAGTGGTATAAATTATTTAGTTAGTTATTTAATTACTACTAATAAAGACCTGTAGAGAACACATAGATCTATCTCTATTCATATGAAACAAACACTAACAGTTGTAATCCTTGTAGTTGTAATGATGACCGGGTATTAGCAATTGATACTTCTAGGAAAGTTATGTTTAAGTTAACTTTAATAAACTTCATTTTAAAATATTAATATAATAAATAGATACACATGTGTGAGTTTCCTACATAAAATGCAAGTTTTTAACGTGGAATACCTTGATTAGTTTGCAGAGTATATTGGGAGATAATATCCTTTAGTATCCTTTTATCCTCGTATGTGAGGCTCCCGTAATGTCGCGGATAGAATTATATTAGACTATCGGGTGTAATATTGTCGTTTATATTCCTTACAAATCTTAACTTCATTAAGCAAACTCTTTCTTTTTTTATAACAAGCGTATGATTAGTATTTGTTGCCAGGAAACATGATGTATTTCAATTTATTATTATAGTGGTTTCCCAGATACATATTATTGTTGTTTTAAGTTGATCTAGTTAATTTTTTTTTTCATACGTATATTAAATAATTTAAATGAAACTATGTTGAGAGTACCAGAATATTTTTATATTATTTGAATGGCTATTTAAAACTTCATATTGTGTGTCCCTTCACCTCAAGTAGAACAGTCTCCAAAGTTTAAAAAAATAAAAGCTCCCCCTCCTTAAAAAATCTAAAAATTGTAAATTACAAAATAAGCCCTTTTAACACAAAATTGAAATAAATTGTTTTTCTAACTCAAATCGACCTTTTTTTTTTAAAGCTCTAGACAATTTAAAGCCAATAATTTGACGATAAGTTATAGACCGTTCTTCAAGGTCCAGTAAGTTTTGTTTGAATGTATTGGCTGATATATGTCATTTAGAACAAAGTTTATTATTGGTTAACAACAACTATGCATTGACCTATAATAACTAATGTTCTAACTAATGTAAAGTAGTATGTGTATTTGCTACCATATTTGACCAGTATCATTAATTGGAGTTGTACACGATTCACTCACAAGTCGGATAGGTGAGGTACGGTAATTATTTTCTATCTCCATAATCACGAATATTTCAGAAAATACAAGATCTGTATAATTGTAAAACTGTTTTCATAAAAATAAAGAGATAACATTGTAATGGTACTCTTTTGACCTGGAGATTACGATTAATTTGTTAGTTTTATATGCTTTAAAAACAAAAAAAAAGTAGATTTTTTATACTTTCGGTCAAATTTTGCCAAAATTTATAGATGTTATCATAAAGAAAAGTTTCACTGTTCTATCATATCCATTCTCTATGCTGCTATAAGCTATCGTCAAAAAGACGACTGACATATATAGGCTTGTTTGACCAACTTTATATATTCATTAATAATTTATTCACATTAAAAATAAAATATATTAAAATCAAAAAAGGTAAGAGACCTGTTTCTCAGCAATCAACTGACTATTGGGGGACAATACAGCTGCTCCATGGCTACTTGGTGCTGACTGACAGTTCACTGCTGATTTCTGACAGTACACATTTAGCTATATAACTAAAGTTTGACCGCCAGAAGTGACAGCTTCTAAACACATTTTTTTTTGCAGATTATATAGTTCGGCTTATGGATACATAATTTAGTCTGGTAACTTTTCAAAGCCGTCAGCTCTCAGCAGTCTCTCATCACCAAAGAAGCCATGGGGCTACTATAGATAATTGGGCACAAATATACTGATTGTTCATATAATAAATTATTGTGTCTAAGTTTTACACAAGAGCTATTTAACAATTTAATATAAAGCTATAGCCCACTCCCCGAATAAGTATAACCGTTATTTGAAACTCCACTTCACTGTCAACAAAAAATGTAATATATGCATAAATTTTAGTTTTCTATATTATATCTATATATTTAAAATACGTTTTATTCCATATTAAAATATATATTCACTATAGTAAGTTGTTATAACTAATTTATAGTGACGATAATACACCGTTGCTTTGAAAACAAAAATTCAGAATGCCAACAATTTTAACTTCCACCAGAGTCATTCAGGAGGGGGTGGATGACTACATATTTTACAACACTCTATCACAATTGGTCACAAGTAACAATTTTTTTAAAGTAATTTTTTGAACCTCTTCATCGCCCTTAAATATCCCGCAGCATGTAGGAACAAATATTTAAACTTGACGCGTACTTGCTAACCAAGGACACAAAATAACATTAAAAAACTTGTATATATTCTTATATTTATAAAATCTTGAGTTAACTGTATTTTATTTTATAGATAAGTTCTTATAATCTCAATTACCTACCTCTCAATAGCTAATTTAACAATTTTAATATTTTTCAGTCCATACAAAAATACTATGCGAGCGATCATACTTGAGTCACCTGACACTTGGTAGGACCGTTATGCAGCCAACTATGCAATACAAGAATTTAATATTATTTTGAAATTCTAATGAATATCCACGCACATCACATATGTAGACTCAAGACTCAGTATTATATTATGAGGAAAAATGATTCTGAGCACGAGACGAAACTTGGTTATCTAAATTTTATAGTATTAGTGTAATAAGCTATAGGTCCTAACCTCAATTACTTTGCATTTATTGCATGATTTTTCTTCTAATGTAAATTAAGTGAACTGTGATCCCTTCAATACGGGTAGTTATGTAATTACAATTATTTTCAGCTTGTCTGTTGATATTCTGGTTTTCTCTAATGTATTGAAACAAATCCCAAATAACTAAGTATATATTATATAGTAAGCAATTGTCTCACCTTGTAGTTTACCAACCTCGACATGTTGATGGTCGGTCCCGTTGTTCTCTGCAGCTCCAGACAGTTCCTTAAACTACCTTGAACTTATCAAGCCCAGGAGTAAGAAAACTAATATTTCTGTCAGGCTCATATTGAAAATATTACTTTTTAAATCAGAAAATCTTAGTACCTTCTCAATCATTTCCCTGGAAACGAACGTGCATTATTGGGTCGATTGTGAGATTAATTTTATTCTTGTAGTTATTTAAACCAGATGTTAGATTTATTTTAACTCTAAATAATACAAGTCATATAATATTGTTAAAATACCATTTCATATATATTCCATTTACCGTAGGAATTGACTTCTAAAAGGCCTTTTTCCCTACTATATATACACTATATAGTAGGATATTGGTAGGAAAAAAGACCTTTCAGAGAGTAATTACTACCGTGAATGGAATATATATAGTCCACCGAATACGTAACAATAAATGAATCAAATATAATATTTTGACCGTATACTTAAATTTTAATGGATTTAGTCAAATTGCAATATTACTCTCAGATATGCTCTATGTGAAGGTTGTCATGTCTAGAAACGGATAGGGCCTCTCGTTGGGACAGTTAACAGGGCCATATGTGGTAGTACAAAGTTGGGTCGCCCTGGGTCTACGATCCGAGTATTTTGCAGGTTGCCCCCCCAAAAGACATGGCCACCTCCATTGTCGCAGCTGGCACCTTACTGTCCACTAGCACTGTACTGCCAAACATTGTGGCAACTCACTGCCCGGTCCCTCTCAGTGCCGTAATATTGAGAAGAGGCGGAAACGGGTAAGGACGTCCAGCCCAATATTAGGAAAAATCCAGGACGTGGTGAGGCCCCAGCCCCGCTTCCTGGTAATGTCTCGAGTAGAGTACAGTGAAGACCTGAAAAGTGTTAGCCCATTTATCCTCGAAAGAATGATAAATGGAGCAGCACAGTCTGACGTATCAATCAGATTTCCCCTCAGCACGTAATCGAAGTGTACCGTATTGTCTCCAAAAAGAACAGACAAGAGAAAAAACCGACACGTATGTCCTCACTTTTGCGACACCTACCCTTCTAAAAGAGGTCCGAGCAGGTTTACATGTACTCAGGGTCCTGCCGTATGTCCCTAACCCTAGGCGCTGTTTTCAGTGTCAGGAATTTGGGCACACGAAGCTGCGATGCCATGGTAAGCCGACCTGTGCGAATTGTGGACAAGAGTCTCACGAAACACCATGTGAGTCTCCGAGGTTCTGCGTAAACTGCAAGGGTCCAAACTCTGCCTGGTCTCGGGCCTGTCCGAACGGGCAGGTAGAGAAGAAAGTCCTGGAGATTCAATCCGAAAAAAAGATCTCATATGCCCAGGCACGCAAGGAATACGTATCTTGTCAGGCTCCGGTATTTCAAACATCATAGAGCCATATTGTCAGTCAGAACGTCAACTTTCTCATCTGCCATTGCGCAGTTAATCTCAGTAAGACTCCTTCACGACCTATGCCATTTGTCTCTGCTTGAGACATCCGTATTGAAAACGCGTCAACTAAGATGTCACTGATATTTTCACTGGGAGCAAAACTGCCACCTATGTCGTCACCCCCACCCATCCCACCGAGGAGTCCTCCTCAGGGAACCCCCTTGCTCCCTCTGCGGGGAAAACTCCCAAGCCCTCCTCAGGGAACACCCCCGAGCCCTTCTCGGGGATATAAATTACGGGCGGTCGCTGTTTAGTCGCTAAGTCTCGCCTCTTGGCCTCTAGAGGCTGGGATGAGTGGCGAAACAGGTGAGGCCGTAGAAGCGACTCCCACTGGTGTCTTGAAGAAGGACCAGCGAGAGACCACTGAAAACAATAATATGAAAAAGTGTCGAAGGCCTTAACGAAGCCTTCGCGCAAGGTTCCGACTATCCAGTCTCTCCAAAATAAACCAAAGCCTCTCCTGAAGCGGGAGGTCCAGGAGAGACTGGGAAAGGCAAGAGGACCTAAAAAGTCCCTCAACCAATCTTTATTATTAATAGATAGTGTCATGGATTGTGAGGATAATTAAATCTTATATTAATAAATTATGTCACTACTACAATGGAATTTTAGTGGTTTCTATGCTCGTGTAGAGGAAATTAAACAACAAATTTATGCCCTGCATCCTTCCATCTTGTGTTTATAGGAGACCCACTTCCGCACAAATGACAACCCGATGCTTCGTGAGTACGATGTGTATCGTACTGACAAGCCTTTCTTTGTTTCGGCTAGCGGAGAAGTGGATATAATCGCACGAAGCAACATATACCATAAAAATATTAATATTGTTTCTGATCTCCAAGTGATCGCTGTCAGAGTCTCCCTTTCTTTGGAGATGACCGTATGCTGTATCTACATCCCTCCAGGTGAACGTATTTCGAAGAGGAGCCTAGCGGCCCTCTTTATGCAACTTCCCGCCCCCTTTATATTCTTGGGGGATTTTAATGCGCATAACCTGGTGTGGTGATCTAATTTCACAGAAGCCCACGGGAGGATGTTAGAGGATATTCTTGTTTCGGGAAACCTGGTGTTAATGAACACCGGGACCCAGAGACACTTATCCACCTTAAATGGAGTATCCTCTGCCATTGACCTAACTTTATGTAGACCAGAGATCGCTGCTCTCTTCCTTTGGGATGTCCATGTGGACCAATGGGGGAGCGATCACTTTCCTATACTGTTTTCCCCACTCCAAGATGGCCCAAGTACAGCACGGGTACCCAATGGGTGATTAAACATGCCGACTGGGATAAATTCCGCGAGCTCGCCGTATTTCATGAATCCCCTCCTGACGTATATGTTAAGACTGGGTATTTTACTTCGACGGTCATCGTGGTGGCGAGGGCTTCTATCCCTAAATCGTCGCCAAATTCGCGCCACCGTCCCGTTCCCTGGTGGAGCGAGGAGTGTCGGTCAGCTATTTCTGACCGTCGAAGGGCCCTACGTCTCTTTCATCGACGTTCTATCTTGCAGAATCTGGAGTAATTCAAGATTCTACGTGCTCGAGCTCGCCCTGTCATTCATGAAAGCAAAAGAGAATCTTGGAGAAAGTTTATTTCTACCCTTACAATATCCACTCCCACAAATAAGTTTTGGGACATAATCCTCAAATTACGTAATATCAACAATTGCAATAACAATATACCTGCCCTCATGTCTAACGGTTCGATTGTCTCCTCCCCTGTGGAAGTTGTCAATGTATTGGGCTCGATGTTCGCCGCTTTTTTCTAGCACTGCGAGCTACACTAACTACTTCGCAGTTAATAAGTGGAACATCGAGCGCAATGGTATTGATTTTGGCCAAACTTGGGGAGAGGATTATAACTCCCCTTTACCAAAGATGAACTGACCTTCGCCCTGTCCCAGGCCGGCGGCACAACCTCTGGTCCAGATGACATTCATTATGAAATGTTTCGTCAGCTGCCCCCTGCGAACAGGCCCTTCTTTTAGACCTCTACATTAGTGTTTGGTAATCTCATCAGTTCTCCTCACTATGGAGGCAAGCAACCGTTATACCTATATACAACAGTGGCAAAGATAAATTAGAGCCAACTAGCTATAGACCGATAGTTTTAACTAGTTGTGTATGTAAAATATTGGAAAAAACAATTAATAAGCGACTTATATGGTATTTATATTCCCGCCATCTGCTATCTAATATCCAAAGTGGTTTTCGCCATAATCAATTCATGGTGGATCATCTTGTTCATCTAGAGACGGCTGTTCGTGACACTTTTCTACATAAGCAGCATCTTCTGGCTGTTTTCTTCGATCTGGAGAAAGTGTAGGACACCACCTGGCGGTACGGCATTTTGAAAACACTTTTTAACTGGGGGTTTCGAGGGAACCTTCCAATTTTTATGTCTAATTTTATGAAGGATAGACACTTCTGGGTAAGGTTGAATAAAACCTTATCCGATGATTATATTCAAGAAAATGGGGTGACTCAGGGTATTATTCTGAGCTGTACGTTGTTCGCTATCGCGATGAATAGCATTGTTGACAACGCGCGCTTGCCTGTACGGTCATGCCTCTTTGTGGATGACTACGCAATTTATTGCAGTTCGTCAAGTCTCCACAGGGCTGAACGGCAGA
>CABFVX010008098.1:0-26320 GCA_902151425.1 Timema shepardi | reverse complement strand
ATTGCTTTCTTCAGTTACCGTCAATTGGGGGCTGGCGCTGAAGCGACTCTTCACTTCCTACGACCATTGACCGGGCCCTTAACAAGTAGGTAGAATTACTATCCTAAAGAAAAAGGAAAGATATTTAAGGTATTTCCGAGAAACAAATAATCTGTAGCTCATTTCCAAAGCTGCATTTCCCCTCCCAACGTATTCTCTCTCACTCTCCTCCGTTGTTACCTCCCCAGGTGGGGTGGGGGACTGAGAACTTTCAAGGCAGAAACTACCTAACCACCAGTTACAATTTGCTTTTAAATTTGAAGGTCATTTCAGAGTTATTTGCAAGTAAACCTCATTCTTAAACCACTTATGATCTTAGAACTGTATTCGTGCAGTATGAGTCATCGCTTGAAAAAAAAATTCGTTCACTAGGCTTCCAGGTGCCAGCTATCGTTTTTAATTTCTTATTTAAAATAAGTTAGGACTGATCATTATTTTGTTATGGTGTTGTCTAACTGTGGTCTCTCGTGATTAATATGAATAAGTTTATTGTGAAGAAACGTAAACTTCAGAAAAAGGAAGCTGAACTGACGTCCAATGTTTGGTTTAATTTGAACGTTGAAGTTGATTCCAACTCATCAAGTTCAAAAAGTAAAAATGGCAACCAGATTTATTTTTTAAAGAAAAGGACATATTTGTACAGTTGGCTATCTTATGGATTTTCGTGGAACAATAGCAAGGATAACACTCAACCTGTGTGTATAGTTTGTGGGTAAATTCTCAGCAATCAGGCCATGATATCCAGCAAGCAAAGTGACATCTTACTTTCAAGGACCCAGGTGAGTCAGAAGAAAGTTTGTCTTATTTTTTGGGTTTATTGAAAGGAAAGAAGAAATCAGCTTGTCAAATGGTTAAAAGAGTTACCATAGCTAACACTGCTATTGAGGATTCTTTTAAAATTGCAGAACTGATAGCAAAAAAATGAAACCTCTTACCACTGGAGAGGAAATAATAATCCCTGCATGTAATATTGTAGTTAAACAATACTTGGCCAAGAAGCTAAATATCAAGTATCGAGAGTTCACCTCTACATTTCTACAATCAGCCGTAGGATATCTGAGATGTTGTCCAATGCAAACAAACAAGTCATAGTCGAAATAAAACTAATTCTAAATTTTCTCTCCAAATATATGAAAGTACTGATATTACTGACAAATGTCAGCGCTTTGGGTTTATCAGATTTATTGATGGTAATAATATGTCATTGAGCAATTTCTCTGTTGTAAAGAGTTGTAAACTACTACCGCTGTCCAGGATATTTTCGTTTCTGTTACTTCCTATCTCACTGACTGTCTTTATGGGAAGACTGTGGTATATGTACTTACGGTGCACCATCAATGATAGGGAACTATAAAGGTTTTACCACCAAAGCTTTGAAAGAAAATCCTTCCTTAATAGCAACGCACTGCTTTTTTATACAGAGAAGAACTAATTGCAAAAACTTGTAGTGAAGAGTTGGCTGAAGTTTTGGACCAAGTCGCCAAAATGGTAAAGTTCATCAAGTCACAACCTTTGCTATGTAGGCTTTTATAAAAAGAAATTAATGCAGCTCACGTCTCATTAGCACTGCACACAGATCTTGAGGTCGTGTGCTTAGCCGAGTTCTCGAGCTCAAAGAAAAATCAAAGATATTTTGAAGAACAATAACATAACACATTTTATAAGCTGTTGAAAATGAATCTTGTGGTTGGAACTTTCATATCTGGCAGATATTTTCAATAAGTTCAATTAATTAAATTCTTCAATACAAGAACAACTAGAGGCACACGTTTCCTCAACCAACAAAATCAAAGGCTTCAAAATAAAACTCTGTTCTTGGGAGTTTGCAGTTCAGAAAAGGAATTTGTCAAACTTTCCCTTTATTTTTCATCTGGCAAAAGATAATAAATTGAGAAATCTGAAATACCTCATTCTTGACCACTTGCAAAGACTACAAAATGCAGTCGATATGTACAGTACTTTCCATATATTTCCACCGGGAAGATTGACTGGACTGCTTCAGTATTTAAATTGGCAGACAGTGTAGAGGAACTATATTTCAGTGACAATGAATGAGAACGAGACGAATTCATTGATCTCTGTGCTGATTCCACGCTAAAAGTTAAATTTGATAGGACGAGTGAAACATTATTGGTGGTTTTTTGGCTTGAACTGGCAGAGGAGTATCCTAACCTAGTGAGAAAAGCAACAAACCTACTTTTTCCTTTTTCGACTTCTTATTTCTGCGATCAAGCTTTCTCCGCCACGATGACAATAAAATCCGAAGCAAGAAAAAACTGCTATATCTTTAGGATATGCGTGTCGAGATGTCAACCATTATACCAGATATAAAACTTTTATGCTCTAAACACCAATCACAAGTCTCACATTAATAAATACGGTCATTATTTTTTTCCTACTATGACTATAGTATTCATTTTAGTGATATTATTCATTAAGGAATCTTACATATTGGATAGTGTGCTCATTTATTGATTTCCAAAACTATTACTCTATAACTGAATTTTTGTATTTTATTAATTTTGTTCTGATTGACAAAACCTTCCTTAGCCTCTGACAAGACGTGTATTAATCACAACTTATGAATGTGTGAAATGCCTCCACCGTGGTTCAGAATTCACGTTAAACTGTTGGCCCTCCATTTAATCTCACAATCACCCTACCATTTCACATTAGTATACGTGCGTATAGCCTAGACGGGTAGTAAGACGTGGTGATAATAATAATAATATTAATAATAATATCATTTTTGTTATTTATCTTTCAATTAAATCAGCAAGGGAGTAAGTAAACAAAAATGTATTATTTGATTTTAAATGATTAAAAGTAGAATATATGAAAATAAACGCCTACGAAAATGTTAACGAGGGTGCTGCGAGATTCTATTCTCCTTCACAAGGGTGCCGTGAGCCTAAAAAGGTTGGGAATCTTTGTTTTAGTGTCTTCCCGGTTTCATTCTATCTTTGTGGTCCGAAACACCAAGGAAAAGACTCATGTGCCCTATACACAATATGGCACAATGAAAGTCATGGTCATAGTGGATCATTTTAACCTATATTTTAGGTATTTTATCTCGTTATGTATTCAGACTATCTTGTTTTGATATTTCTAAAGAGAAAATGGTTTTCCACAATAAAAGTACCCTAATTAACACTACAAATAAAAATAACAAAGGTTACACAATCTATTCTCAAATTTAATCAGGATGTATAATATTTAACTCAAGATGGAACTTACAAAAAATTATGTTTAGCAACACCTAGGAAACCCTTCCTACTATTCTGACAATTAATTCTGTATACCCACCATGTCCCCGAGTATATCCTCCATGCCTTCTTCTTGTAAGATACATTCTTCTGAGAGTGCTGGTTTAGTTTCTATGTCCCAATACGGTATCCTCTCAACCTGGTTTCATCGTCTGCCTTCTCATTAATATATTCCTTTTGCTCTAACACAGATCTTCAATCAAGTACCAAAGCTATTCCCTAGACCATTCAATTTGCTATGTAGGCAACACACAAGTTCATCCTCCTCCATCCGCAGCCATTTTATTCCTTTTCATCTTCACCTACTAACTTTTACAAGAACCCCGTAGTTGTTCGAACTTATTGGATTGGTTGTTCCATTTATTTTGGAACAACTGTGACAAGTTCTTGAGATCACCACCAGATTTTGGTCAACAGCCAACACTCTTAAGATGCCAATATAAATAAATAAGTAAACCTACTTTCTGATTACCAGTGATAATCAGCTGTGCTCTTCCAGTGCCACCATCACTTTGCTTACCATAACAACCTACATATATTGTTGCAAGTCTGTACTGTACGTTCACAACACCTCGCAGAACTACATGCAATAATTAGCTATAGCTGACCCCAGTGGTCTTGGGGTAAGGTGTTCGCCTTAGAACCCAATGTTCACGGGTTCAAACCTAGCCAGGGTCAGCGGATTTTCCGTATCACAACTTCCTTCGGAGGTAAAGTAAGGCCGTCAGTCGTATGTAAATTATTGTGTCACGTAAAAAACATTTGTGGCTATTTGAAAATTACCTTCCCGGCCAAATAGATATTCTCATTCAATCTTGCTCATATAAATTCTCATGTGCTGGTATAATCAGTCGGGTTGGAAAGTGCTCGTTAAATAGCTCAAATAAATTAAATTAAATTAAAATAATTATATTTAAAAAACACAGATACTGAATTTTTGAGGAGTGAAACACAAGCATGCTTGTAATCGATGCTCCCAATAGTATTAGGGAACGAAAGTTGTAAGTGGTGCCAAAGCTATTTATTGATTTCAAAGTGTTCTTTGTCGGTACAGACATATCATGTAGTAACATTTCTGGATCATATGATGAATTTGACATATTAACTAGTGACAAATAACTGGATTTTAGGCTTTAATCTGCACCCTCTTTGTATGCCTACAAGTGCCAATCGGCGAAAGAAATCCACATAACTATAAGATTAAAATCTTTAGTAATTTTTAGTGTTTTAGTGTTTTAATTATCCATGGAAGGGGGAAGTTATCTCATTTACATAGATAATTTAAGTGAAATGTCGCACTTTTGAGATCAAAGTAAATGGTCGAAAACATAGATCTTGCTTTTTACAAACAAATTAAATCATGTTTTAATAAGGCCACCAAAAAGATTTAGAAGCTCTCTAAAATCGTTATGGTGGTTTTGTAGACTCCAAACAGCCATTCAGTGTGAGGATATTTCCTTTTAAGCAGATGGTACCCTTAACATCACAACAAATAACAAATGACTTTACGGGTGTTCACATTTTTAAAAGTAGCCATGTATAGTTTTCATCAAATGATTGATAAGTATTGATAAAAACCAAGTAAAGATTTAAAATATTTATACTTAAATGGAAACTGGTTGAACTATACTATTTTCAAGCTGATCTATTATAGCGTTTATGTTGTGAGTAAATAAAATTTGAATTTCCAGAAATAAATCAAAGTTAAGCTTCACCTAATATTCTAGTCTTGACACTATTGGACAATTTACTAAATAGAAAAATTAATGATATTAATAATACTTTGTTATGAATAAAAGATAATTTAGTGTCAAATAGAATGAACGTTTTTAAAGTATTCTGTACTTTACAAAACACAACCTATTTTAATGTAGCAACCAACATCTTTATTAAAATGTTTGTACTATAGTTAAATCATGTATGTATAGTTTGTTTTAGTATATATATATTGTTTGTGAAATATTCTTGACCATGTTTGTGAAATAGCCTTCACTATTAAAATATATCAAATTTCATTATTGATCACTAATATGTTCTTGCTATGATAAAAGAGATGCTTTACCATTAAGTCTTCATTCAAATATTGCTAAAGGACCATCATCTTTCTTTCTATTCATGTTTCTAAAGAACTCATTTTTCACTGTAAGCTAAATATGATTCAAAATATCGTGTACTAAAAATAATTCTTTTATCCCAATAATCCTCAATGCCCTTTATACAGGCTTTTTACAAATTCTAAACCATCTTATGGAAGATTACTTCAAACAAAAATATACATAATGGAGAACACTCTTTATCCAACTTTTTCAAGAAAATAGGCCGCTTGCTTTACAATTTGTCTCGATATTAATGGCCAGTATCATAGTCAGAATTACTACGCCTTAAGTACGGTGCTATACTAAATACAGGACGACACATACCTAGACCATAGTCAGGCTTAGACTTGTGTTGCATTATGGCATAATACTCTGGTCCCCCTCTTTAAAAATAAATAAATTACTGTATATGCTTTAACCTAAGACTAGGATTAAATATGGTAAAATATAGAAAAAGTACGCCTATATTAGCGAAGATAGAGTATAAGAAAACGACCATGCCAGACATATTCTAGTAAACTATCATTAGTCAATTAGCGGTCCCATGGTGTAGTGGTCAGTGCACCTGGCCACTGGCCTTGAGTTCCTGGATTCATATCCCGGCTGGTACTTTAGATTTTTTGTTCTTAAAGGGAATAATACCAAAGATTACCAGTGTTTGGTTGATTATGCTTAAGTTAGGTTAGGTCTCACACAAGTTCCACAACTTAATAAAAACTATCATCACATCATCTAATTGCGGATATCTGTAGATAGCCTCCCTAGATGTACCCTGGGCAACGCTCTGTGCCACCAGAAAAGCGAATAGTCTACATACAGGCGACCGAACCTGGGTGTCATGTCCCTTCCGGTTATGTATGCCATACGACATAAAAGAGTACACCCAACCGGATACAAACCTCTGACCCGATGGGGGTCAATAATGGCTAAGTACTATTTGAGTCGGTGATTTACTGTGGATCAACACGCTCGCCGAATAACTAGCGCAGAACAGAAATGTAGTCACGCGACGAGCTCTAAGACAATCACAAGATTTCCGTCTCATCGACACAAGCTGTTCTGCTAAAGTACAACTCACCTCTGCTTCATCCGCTCTGCCTGAGATGTTCGGGAGAGGAGAACCAATCAAATCTCAGAACCAAATATCTCAAATCAGTGCGCATGCGCATTTGATAACGCATGTGTTTTGGCTATGGTATTGTGCCACGACATAGCATTATAATTTGAAAACATCATCGGAAAAATGAAACAAGTATAAGTTTATCCACTAGAAAAGAAAACAAGTTTATAATCAGAGTTTTAAGTTAGTGTTGCAATGTATCGTGGATCAACATACAACGAGTGAATTTCTGTGCCAATCAATCAGATTCTGTTCTCTATTTTTATCGAAAGTGTGAATCAAAACTTATACCACGTGGTCAGGTTTTTCATCTTTGTTACATATTGCATTTGATTTTTTCTCCTCCAGATATTGGTAACCGATCGACTATACACATACATTAATAATTAAGATAATGAGATAGGGTTGGATGAAAATACATCTTTAAATAAATGTAGCCACATTTGCAAGGAGGGAGAGTGGGAACACACCAACAATAAACTCATACCAGAAAATGAGTTCCCTGTCATCGACAAACCTGACTAGATCAGACTGACGTATTTGTCCGCAAGCCCATTGGTGCGGGTCAGTTTTTATGACTAACTGCAACGGTGGTCGAGTGTTCTGAAGTGTTGAGCTCGTGTGGTGCTTAGTCGCCATTGATTAGTTGGTTGGGGTTCATATCTCACAGCTATCAAGCAAGCTACGAGACCATCACACATTGTATTTTGAAATAACTCTTGTTGTGTTAAATTGAAACTGTTCCTAAAGTGAGTGTATTTATTTGATAACCGAGTAGAGCGAGGTCCTGTTTTAAGTCGACCTTTTAGAATTCCATGTTTTTCCGTGATTGGGACTACTGTCAAATGTGCTGACCAATTTTAACGAGATTTGACAGGGACATTATTTTAGCCTAGGCCTAACAACAACGCATGTGTAATTTTTACTGGACGTCCCGCCCCCTCCCCTCTACCTTCAGACGTATCACCGAAATCACTGGGACTAGGGGGTCCATCTTCGGGTTGGGGTATCCTTTGAGACCTTACCCAAGAAAATCTACTAGTCCACTTAGTAGAATCATCTCTGGGACCATTATTATAACCATGGTTATATTTATCTAAGAACCTTTTTTTTACTTTAATGTAAACTAAGTTTTTATTAAAGAAAATACGTTTTCTATTTTTACCTTTATATTGTACAGTTTTCACTCGGGTTTGCTGGGTACTCATTAATAGATATAAAATATCCAGTACATAGGCGTCGTCCGTAGTTTATCTAATTGGCTAGTAGTAGTAATACTAATTTCTAAGACAGTATTTATTCTCATTGATATCAGGAGATCATCTAGCACGAAGAGGTTTTATTTATGTGGTCTCACTAGTAAATAAATATTTCTTTCTCTCGAATACCGCTATTGTGTGAATATAGTGTTATTCATTCTAACGAGTATCAAGAGATCATCAACATGAAAAGGTCATGGATTTAGTAAATATCAGTAATTAGAATGAAATACAAGCCAAAACATTTAAAGAGTAAAGAAAGTATACAATCGCACCAAAACATCAAATATCATAAATTAAAGAAACTTCTAATTTTCTTTCCTTTATTTAATGTATATAAAAGAGTGTAAGTAATATTACAACGTTTGAGTTACCTTATAAAAATAAATTTGAGTAGGGCACCTTGAAGTTACTTTAAACTCTTTTCTAAATTAAGACAACACTTAATATAAATTATGTATTTTAAATCATTTTCGTTTAACAATCGATTTATGAGATGTGTGTGGGGCTTATGTATGAGAATATTATTTTTTTTCAATAAATAATAATAAAATGAAGGGTTTGTGAATGTGTCTGTATGTATGTCTCTCTATCTTGAGCACTGCGTGATATCCATCGCGTGCAGATGTCTAAAATTCAAAATAAATTTTGATAAATTTTGAAGTTTTATATCCCCTGAATCTCAAAAGTGGTTTTCCCGATGCCATTTCTTTGTTTCTATGTCCGTATATAGCTCGGCTTATAGCCGAAACCATATTATCGATCGAGATAAAAAAAATTATCTAGGTATTTCATAAGGTTTTCCCGAGGAATTTTTTTAATTAGATATCCAACCCTAAAATTAAGTGTAGCTTACTGAAGGGGAATAAAAAGTAAATAAATAAAATAAACCACAACAATTTTTATTACATTTTGTATTCAAACATTTTTTAACATTGTTAATAAAACGGCAATTTTCATTTTTCCATTAAAATGAATTTAAGGGTAGTATACAAAAGCATAACTTTATTTCCAATATTTTTATCATATCTCTCCATTATTTAAGCTACTAAATAGCTTATGATTGTAAATATGTAGTGCTATTAAATATAAAACTCTTTTGTTTGAAATATATTTTTATCAAACCAGTATTTTCTGAGCTATAAATTAAAATAATATATATTTTTATAGCGTGCTTTGAAATATGAAATTTGTTTTCTTTTTTGTGGACAGAGATGCTCCTTTTTACTAACTGTTTTGTAACAATGTATATATTTCCCTTAAGCTATGCTCTTTGATCGAGTATATTTTTAATTAATAAAAAACCGATGAAATGAGAGAAGTACTGACGCTGCGAGTAAGCTTTGGTACTACATTTCATGTAGTTTAGCAATCTGGGCTATGGTTGCACTTGTGCAAAAACATGTAGTCCTAGAAGACCCTTTAGCCCCATTTTAACAATTTTATCAATTCCACCCTTTTTATTCTTTTTACCCTCTTTACCCATTTGACCCATCTAACATTTTCTACCCGTTTTAAACTTGTTACCATTATTACTCTCCTACCTTATGTACCCTTTTACGCTTTTTATCCATTTTACCCATTTTAGCTAATTTACCTTAGCCTTTTCATTTATTTTGCGCTTTTAACCTTTTACTTACCCTATTTAAAAAAAGATTCAATTTTAATTTTACTCTTTTTATCCTCTTTTTGCACCTTTAAACATTTTTTACCCTTTTACCCCGAAAATATTCCAGAATTCGGATGGCTAATCAGTGTAGAAAGGTGTCAAAAGTGTAAAAAGGGCAAACATAATAGAAATGATAAAATAAAATCTAATAATGAATGATAATAAAACCAAAATGGCAAACATGGCAAAAATGCCAAAATTATCCAAAATGGACTAGAATGTAAACAATTTCAAAAAGGGCACAGTTGACCAAAAAGTTAAAAGGGCAAAAAAGGTAAAAATGGTAAAACAGGAAAAAATTAAATCTTTAAAAAAATAAACATGGTATAGAGGTTAAAAGGGACAAATGAAATAAAAATGTTAAAACAAATAAAAATATCAAAAGATTTTAAAAGGGTAAAAAGGAAATATAAGCATAAAAAGTTTAAAGAACTATTAAGCGTAAATGTGTTAGAAAGAGTAAGGAGGCTAGAAACGATATGAAGGGTAAAAGAGGTTAAAAAAATTAAAGGGGTGAAAAGGTTCTACGGGGTAGATGCGTCAAAAAAATCTAGAAAACTTTTGGTTGGATTTAATTTCAACCTCTTAACAACCAATTATTTATGCTGTGACACACATTTTTCTTTTTTACTGGTAACAACAGGAAAGCGTTCATAGTATTGTATATAGAGAAGTTATAACTTCATCTTCAAAAGGAATTATAGCTTTTGATACACCTTCAGATTACATATTTATTTCTACATAGTCTACTTGTCAACCTACGTTTGTGTTATGTATCACAAATAAATGATTAATATCTTAACATAATTTGAGATTTGGTTACTATTTTATTTCTAATACTAAAATTAACAAAGCAACTTTATAGATTCCCCGTACGAAGAACGGGTACACCAGCTAGTTTATGTATTAAAAAAAACCTTCAATAAGAGCAAGGTTTTTCACTCAAAAGGTGTTATTGATTTTATAAACCTCACCATTAAAAATACAATGAGTTAAGAGAAGAATTTACTATGTAGCCTTAATATAAAATTGGACGGAAAGTTTGTTCAATACAATATTTACCTCTGTTCACAGAAAAATGTGTTAAATATGATATTAATGTCCATTTACAGATTGATGTTGTCATGCACATGTGACTGACTATAACGGCCAGGATGATTTCGGAGACTCTTAACCACACCCTCAGTATATATCTCATGGACTGCCAGCCCATTCTCAACGTTACCTTGACATTTGAAGATGGCAGCGGACTGAATGCTATGGAAAACATGTGTACTGGAGACGGCATTCAGGTATGCATTCATATAGATAGTACCTGACACATAGCCTGCTCTGGTGGGCACGTGGTCAAAGGCGTCAGCCTCGTCTTTACTGGCTTACCGAAGACGGAAAGCTCGGGGATCAAATTCCGACTGGGTTTACTGAGGTGTATTTCACTTTGAAGGGGTTTTTTTAGCTTCCTTACATGTTAGTGGAAAGTACATTGTTTTACTACAAAAGTGTTCCTTCTTTATTAGTGCAAATATTCCTCTATCTTCTAAAAATTTCTACTAACATTTAAGTCCTTAAAAATATAAATATTGAACCAGACGTTTCATCGAGTTATGGTTTTATGTTTTGTACTTAAGGAAACAATAGAATTGAGAACAAATAAACCGTTTTACCATCAATTAAAAAACACAAACCAAAATAATTGAAAAAAATAAAATAAAGGGGATAAACAACTAAACTGATACAAAATTCATTATTGTCGAGTGACTAATGCAAGAGACCACACTTTAATAAGTTTACTTATTTGATCGCGTAATTTCCAGGTTAATAGAACTAAATTGAAACGATTAATTTATTTGGTGTAGGTTTACTATAATTTTAAAATTCAGTTTACTTTACATTGAATAAAATAATACATATTAGAATAGTTATATTATTAGAAAAGTAGTTTGCTTTGTTGCAAAACAAATACGAATCATCATACATTAAAAAATATATACATGCCAAACTAATTACAACCTGGATCATCCCCGTGCACACTAACAAAAAATGGTATATTAAAACAATAGGTCTGCTAAGGCACTAAAACCAAGTATTAGTACTTTAAATGGAACAAACTGCAATAAATGGATTTAAAAAGACCAACATTATAATAACAATATAGCACAGGATGATTCACATAAAACAAACGCTTTTCATTTGAATAGATCGTAATGATCAGTTTTACTTTAAAACTACGCGGGAGCTCTTGGTGCTTCATTTATTTGTTTGTTGTAGCGCCACTGTCAGGTATTTTCCGCCTGTTTCAACATTGGTGTCTTAGTCTTTGTTATTATCGTTGTGAAGATGCAGTATACATAACAGCAGTGGCTATGTGAGCTCACAGAACACATGATTATGGCCGTACAACTGCCGCACACCATTCGTGAAGCACCCATACACTCAGTGAGAGTCGGAGATTGGTGTGCAATATGCGAGTGAACTAGTCGGTCCAACTTTTTTCGATAGAACTGTGAACGCCACACGGTACTCACGAGTGTTCATGGAATTAATTGAGCAAGTTGATGATATTGAGCTTTGTCAGGGGTACCTTCAACAGGGTGGTGACATTAGTCAAACGTCACATAGGTCCATGGCACTGCTCCAACGTTTCTACAAGATCTGCTCCAGGAAATTGTGGTCACCGAGTCGAGATCAACAGATTTCACCTCACCAGACTTATTTCTCTGTGGGGTTATCTGAAGGAAAGAGTCCACGCTACACGCCCTCAGACATTGAACGATTTGAAGGAGAACATTACGCGCGAAATCAACGATAGTGACAACACAATACTCCAACGAACTAGTAACCGTCAGTTGGCCTATAAGTCATTTGGCCTAAACTTTAGACCAAATGATTCTAAGCCAAATGACTTTAGGCCTACTGTCGCGTCTCCCAACGAACGGCCGGGAATTTGGAACGGTGTGTTCACATATGCCTTGAGTTGGAGAAAGGATATTTTCATAATTTAATGTGAAGGTAATCTCTCAGCTATCTTGTGCATTTAAGACGCAATACATTGCCACTTGCACCATTCGTGTTAAAATAAATACATAATGAAATGCGTTAGTTTTAAATGAATCAACCTGTATTACTACTAGACTGCACTTCATACTTCATGCAACTCGTGGCACAGTCCTCTGATAACGTCACTTTCAGGGAGAAATATTAGTGGCGTTTGTCTGGAGCATGCATCTAATTGGACCAAAAGTGTTACATAAGTAGTACATTTTATGCTATATCAAAATGTGGAATAATAAACTAAGGTAAAACTCTATATCAAAGCTTAAACTATAATTTTAATTGGAAAAATCTCGGTAATTTTTACTCGGCTAACAATTGTCCGAAATATATTTTGGTTTGCAATAATGTGTATATTATTTCAACCTCGTTCACAATATAACCATTTGTCCAATTATTAATCCACTCATCTATCTTAATAGTTAGTTATCTATTTATTAATTTAAATCTCTGTGAATCCCAGGTGCTGTCCACAGAAGTTCCTCCGTCGTGGAGCACAGTGGCGACGACAAGCGGCAAGAATCGACACCACTCCAGTCAACCTCACCTCGTCATGGCGTGGTGGCAGCAACTTGCTTGGACCACATTGTTCACGCTCATGCTGATCGTGGCTATAGGCGGGAATGCTATAGTCATGTGGATTGTTTTAGGTAAGTAAGAGTTTCCACATCTTATCGGCGCATTATCAAGCCACATTTAGCTATTTTGACTGTTATTATTGTTACAAAACTTTTATGACCATTGGGAAAACCACCCATGGTTCTAGAACACATTGTTGTGGACCTTCTACAAATTTTTCCTTGCTATCTACACCATTTTAAAAGGATTAAAACAGGGCGTATAAATGGGGTATATGGGGGAGGGTCCAGACTCCCCATGGAATTTGACGGACCCCTTTAGGTGTTTAGAATAATATTCATGTGTGAATTCATTCAGTAGAATATAATATGCAGTAAGGATCATTTTTAATTAATTAATTTTACAACTTTCCACTAACTTTAAAGTCATTAGAGTGCCTGAGACGTTTACGAAATTAATAGTATATCAGCTAGACCCGATGTTAATATAAATAATACGATTTCTGCTCTAAGTACGTGAGGGGTGTCATATTATTCAGTTTTTTGGTAGATTACGAATATGGCAACCTGAAAATTGGAATTGATAGATTTCTCTTTTTTTTTGTTAAAAAGTTTTAAAAAACGCATATTTTTGTTTCTCTTTTTTACCTTNTTTTTTACCTTAGTAACCACGAATTAAAAAAAAAATGTTCGTAAACAATTTGTTAAGCTATAAATTCTATACAAAAAAGGTTCAGTTCATTTTAAAGGTTGAACCAACGATTAAAGCCCTAACGAGGGTCAAACTTGAATAATATCCCGCTATTCCGGGTCTTGAATGCATCACGCAAAGTTAATATGCTTAAAATCTACCAAACTGAATTTTATAGATAGTTATAATATATTAATATATTAATTTTTAATTCCCATTCACGAAACAAAAATTTGTTTGATTCCTATTACATCACAAAGTTTATCATCAGTCATTCCCGTTTTAGTTTTACGGTCGACACAAACAAGTACGGTAAATTCATACTTTGGTAAAGCTTACGGCATATTTATCTATACATAGCTTACTAATGTTACATATTATCTATATGGTGAGGATTTTACAAACACATATATTTATACAGTTGTTGTTAAAAACAAGTGCTATTTTAGAACAAAAAATAATTCTGAAAATAAGATTTATAACAACCCTTGTACTGTATATCAATTTACAGATTCACTAACATTCTTCTTCAAAATCACCACCATTGTCATTAACATTGTCACCATCACCATAAGTATCTGCGTTCTCTTCATAATATGTCTCAATTTCTGTTTACCACACAAGCAGATGCAGATATCAGTGCATAGGAGGTTGACCTCCGAGCACGTGCATGATCCTGGTTGACACGATTTTCAGTTGTTGCACGATATCATTTCCAATACTTCCTCAGAAGCGGATTGACTTTCAAGTCACTTAATGGTAATCATAGGCGCCAAATTATAAAAAAAGAGGAATTAACCTTGGGGTTGCGTGATAAAAAGGTGTATGGGCGTGGCATAACATTTGCAAATTTTACAGCACCATATTTAAAAAATGGCCAAAATTTAGGGGCAAATTATGTCTTAATATATGTTTAATAAAAGAAAACAAACATTCACTACACAAAAATAATACCTAAAACACTAGTACTGCCACTAACCAAACTATAATGGAAACATGTTGACAAATGCCAGGTGGTCAGTTTACGAGTGGTGAGTGCTACCAGCCTAATCACGCTTGCTCGCATATCAGATGACAGGACCTACCTCTTGCTACGCTATAAAAAACAGTTCACTGCACAACTCTATATCCAAGATAGAATTAGCACCATAATATTAAGGTTTCAAAAAGGCTGAACTATTGGGACTTCTGAGCACCCCTGAGAATATTATTGGGAGTGCTTAATATGCAAGGCACCCTTGCAGTCGGCGCCTATGATGGCAATGTAGCCATTGCCCTCAAACCATCCATGTTCTAGTGGTGTGAGAGCCATCTGAAAGCATGATAAAGATCTCCCCCATATAGCGGCCTGGTAGTTGGCTCTACTCACCTAGAGTCGGAATGCTGAATGACAAGGAGATAATAGCTATGGCAGAATAGTGTTTCTTTTACAGCAGTACAAATCATACTTCAGTTTATTTACGTAATCAGTCCCCCACCCCCTTACGTTCAGCACACAAATATCTCCAAGCTGGCATTTAGGAGCTCACTCACCATAAATTTGCCCCCAAAGGCTTTGAACGATTCATTGTAGTTTGCTGTAGAGCTCATTAATATGAAAAGCGTCCTCTTTCCTTTGCCACAAAAAGCTGAAACACTGTCACAGCTTGTGAACCAATGAAATCTTATCAGAGCTTTCATGAGGTCGTCATTGTTGCAGCCATCTGATAGTTTAAGGTAGTGCTTGCCAACAACATTTAGAAGGGAGACAATACAATCGTTTCCTTGCTTACCCATTTTCATATAAACTTGTCATTTAATTTGTTGAATGAAATCTAGCAGAATGATTAGAACATCGGTGTCGCAAGCATAAACAACAACTGCAGGGATGTTACTTTCTCCATCATGTGCAGCATGTAAGGCTAGCCTTGTGTCAGCCTCTTCTTGGTCACAAGCAATTTCAGTAAACTCTGTTGCTTCAACAGACGTTACTTTCCAGCACTTGTCTTTATTAGCGATGAACATAACTCTACTCTGCACTTTGCTCCATAAATCAATTAGAAACTTAAAGAGGTTAGTTAGCCTTGTTTGGATTAGCTGTAAGGAACTGTGGGCTGTGGCCAAGACTTAACTTTGAAGCCTCCTTTTATATTTGCATACAACGCAGGTGTAGTATTATCTTGCCAGTGAGCTCTCTCGAAGTCTTTAATCGAGTTAATTTTGTACAAATCAAAAACTCCATCGATTCTGTTTCCTGGGCACTTTTCTCCATCATGTGCAGCATGTAAGGCTAGCCTTGTGTCAGCCTCTTCTTGGTCACAAGCAATTTCAGTAAACTCTGTTGCTTCAACAGACGTTACTTTCCAGCACTTGTCTTTATTAGCGATGAACATAACTCTACTCTGCACTTTGCTCCATAAATCAATTAGAAACTTAAAGAGGTTAGTTAGCCTTGTTTGGATTAGCTGTAAGGAACTGTGGGCTGTGGCCAAGACTTAACTTTGAAGCCTCCTTTTATATTTGCATACAACGCAGGTGTAGTATTATCTTGCCAGTGAGCTCTCTCGAAGTCTTTAATCGAGTTAATTTTGTACAAATCAAAAACTCCATCGATTCTGTTTCCTGGGCACTGGAGTAACTTTAGGAAGATTGTCTCACCGATATAACCTGTACAATATTTTGTGAATATAAGTAATTATTACACATAATCATTATTAAATTCCATGTATTATTCTCAGCAATTCAGATTGGTGGACTCTAAGAATATTAATTTTGCGTGAAGCATTTAAGACCCAGAATGGCGGGATATTATTCAGAGTTGACCCTCGTTAGGGCTTTTATCGTTGATTCAACCTTAAAAACGAAAATAACCCTTTTTGTAGAGAATTATAGCTAAATAAATTCTGTACAAACATATGTTTTTTTTAGGTTGATGTTTAAAGGCATAAAAAGTGCGTTATTTTAAAAGTTTTTTCAAGCAAAGAAGTTGAGAAAGCTACTAATTTACACACAAAAAAACTGAATAAAATTACACACATCACACGTCTTTACCACAGAAATTGTACTATTTTTTCACCTAGTTGATAAACTGTAATGCTACATTCTCTTTGATGTAAATTATGTAAAATTAATAATATTAATATTATTATTATTAGGTATTACTACTGATAAAGTAAGTTTCAATAACATAATAAAGAAATAAATATAATAAAAATAAATGTGGTTTCTTAAAAACGGATTAATGGATGATTATTATTCTGTAAAATCTATTAATTTGGTATATTATTATTAGTCTATTATTAATAGGTGTTCTGTCTTACGACAAGTTAATTCATTTTGTCAGTTAATTTATACGGCCAATACGGCCTCTCCTCTGCCCCCTCCTTCAGCTCGCAGAATTGTTTTCTTTCCTTCAAGTCATCCACTATTTGAATCCTCTTTTTTCCTAAGCTCCTCTTTCCCTCAACCTTGCCTTCTATGACGTCATGCAGAAGACATTTCCTCCTAAGGACTATAATAATAGGCCTACGTTCTTTTTCAAGGTTTATAATTTATAGCAATTTACAAGCAATGACCAAATAGGCTTTGCTTTCAAATACTTTGCCATACATATATAATCTTTATAATAATATTAGTAATATATTAGTATATTAGAATTTAACAATAAATAAGGGCAAGGCCGTAGTCAGGGGCGGAGTTTGGGGGTTCAAACCTCCCACGAAATTCTATGGACAAAATATATATGGCTTTATTTATGGTTCAAACAATATCTAAATTAAGATACAAATACAAATTGGGGGGCTGTGTTACCATGTTAAATATCTAGAAAAATGCCTAGCCTCCGGTCTTTTGGGGGTTATTTTACCATAAAAAACACCACTTCACAGAGCTTCAAAAAGTGTTTAATGCTTAGAAATTTTCCAAGCCTTTGGCATCTAGGGGGTTATTTTACCATGAAGAAAAAAACACTTCAGAGAGCGTCTAGAACTGTTTATAGTTTAGAATCTTTTCTAGCTTCCATCAATTGGGGGATGTGCCCACAACCCCCACCCCTCCCCCCCACTTGAAATTATTGGCTGGCTACGGCCTTGAATAAGGGGCTGATCAGCCTTGTTTTAGAGCCCTGCAACCCCGTCTACAGAGCCCGCAAGGTCCGCACCCATAAAGCCCGTGCTTAGAAATATAAATCGAGTCTACACAGTTGCGAACCCTTAATCACGTGACCGTGCCAATCAATGATATAGTCAGAGACAATGCATATCCAATTAAACGCTTCGAAAGAAACTTATCTGAAGCTAGGTGCAATCAGACTTGATCTGTGAAGCAGAGGTAATAAAGAATATTAATATGAAATTTATCCAACACCTTATCCTGGTCGATTGAGAGCATACACACTGAACTAAGGGTCCTGGGTTCGATTCTCAGCATGGCCGAAAAAATATATCATTTGTGAAATGTGGGTTTACCGTTTAGCCTTACACATTGATAAATTAACGGACGGGGACTAGATGTTGTGCCTGTACTAGTATATTATAAGTCATGTAAAGCTACGACAGGCCCAGTGAACCGGTAGTGGACAATATATGGCTTGAATCAAAAACTGACCTAGGCCACAGGTTTAAACAATAATGGATGTAAAGTAAATGTGAAATTAAACTTATCAAAATGACGCCACTCTTTCTGAGAACTGGTATTTCTCAGAAACCAGTTTTTTTAGATACCAGGCTCCCCCAAGTTTTTATAATTTTCAGAAATAGCACCGGTTTTTAAAACTCGCTGCCATTGGTGCTTTCATTTTGATGCGTGCGCCCATATTTGCTTTACTGTAATTGGAATTCCTTAGCAGTCCTTAATGACTAGTCCTTGTAAAGTTAAATTTGAATCAATTTCTACGGAGTGTTAAGGACTAAGGATTTAAGCATAAGGACTTTGTTTTAACAAACAATCTGTTTGCGTTGAGTCAATCTTTTATTAGAGATGAACATTTTCCGGGAAATTTTGAATTGGAAAATTTTCCGAAGTGGTGGCTTAGCGGTAAAAGGGCTAAATTGTAGAGGGAATACTTAAGTATATTATTATACTTCAAAATATAGTGTGTTAAGAGACGAGTGAGTTACAAGAAAAGGAGGGAGGGGACTTTAGGTTGTGGAAAAGGTTGATAGGAAGCACGGAGGATAAAGGGGGATATAAATGTCGGGTCAACTTTATAATCATTTTAGTTAACTTAAAAAGATGAAGTATAATTTATAAGCATAATGGGTTTACAAAGGCTCACATTCATTTGTTTCTTTACCAATTTTTTTTAGCATCACGTCTTACTACCTGTTCGGTTTATACGCTTATAAGTTATACTAGTTACTATAATGTGTCAGGGATGCAAAAATTTGAATTAGAGGATTTGCATCCGCATTCGGTGGAGTGAACGTGGAAAACAAGTTATGAAAAACTGCATTCAGTGCACATGACCGGGATCGAGCCTCGATCTCCCTGTCATCGGCAGTCTAGTCTATTGCGAGAGAAACGCGTTAGAACGTGCGGCCACTGAAGTAGGCGTTTATACACTACTAATACTACTACTACTAATACTACTACTACGACTACGACTACTACTACTACCACTAATTATTGTTATAACTGTTATTTGTTATTATTAATATCATCATAATTATTATAACTATAGAGGAATTTGGTCTGTACTCACGTTGTGTTTACAAACTCCTTTAAAAGTGCTTAGGCATGCGGTTGTTAGCTAATAACTGTTAGTGTTGAAAAAAGTAACAATCGTAAGCCAACACTAATTTGATTTAGAGTTATTCTTTATAGGGCATTACTTTCTAGTTTCAGTTCCATAAACATTAAATAGCTTATATAAAATTAATTCTATAATTTGTTAAGTATATTATATTGAGAAAATCTAAAATCAGGTTTAGGAAAGCATTAAGGCTTCTACTTCTCCCGCTCCTTCTTTCGTTGAAATTTAATTTCAAAATCAGTTACATAATTCAATCAAAACTCACAACACTATCACTTTCAGACATGTCTAACATAGGAGAAGCAGGCTTGTGGTTTTATTTTGTTGTTTCCACTGAGTATTATGTTGATGGTCTTGGTTCAAAAAGAAAAGACGGATTCTGGGCACCTGAAACCAAACTAGCTGTTATTTCACTACTAAGTCTGTTTCCAGCATTCGCACTACAACGATGGACAAATTCCTTGTGTTGCAGTAGCCCTTCCACCATGTTAGAGGAGACATGTTTTTAGCAGCTTGCCATACAAAATCTTTACTCCATAGTTTATATTTATTTCTGTACTCTGCCACATTTGTCATAACAGATAGTTCACTTACAGTATGGATTCTTTGAGCGATGTCCATGATTATGTCCAAAGCATCTGACAGTTCCTCCTCTGATACATTATCACCCCGGCGGTTAGGATATAAGAGATTTGAAGCCAAATAAATCGGACGTGAGTAAAATTCTATCTTTTTATGAATTATACCATTCACATTCTTATAATCACCCTTGTTTAAGGGAGAGGAAGAAAATTTTAATTAGATTTGGTCCACCAAATTGCAGAAAATATCATGCACTTCCGTCAACTTGGGTGTATCACCTTCCAACTTTTGAATAGAAGCAGAAATCGGTATAAGAATATCATGTGCTCCCTGCACCTTTCCCCAAAAGTCATCATTGTCCAAAATCTGCCTTCTTAAGTGTGAAGGAAAATTTTTCCCCACTGCTTCGTCAATAGATGCGCATTGTGGACCGTTTTTAGGTCTCACAATGCTATTTAAGCACCTCACTGTAGAACCCCACCTTATTTAAAACGGCAACAACAGTTCACTATCTTTCATATCTTTTCAATCTGAATCTTCTTCAGAGTTTGATCAGCCACATGTTGCGTAGCGAAGAAATGAATAATATTTGTACAGCTTTTAATGATATTCTTAATTGAATCCATTTTTATGACATATTTCGCTAATAGATTGAGGTCATGAGCAAGACAACCGAATTTCACCAAATGAGGGTAATTTTTCTTAAAATTTGCCAAGCCATCTTCATGTTACTTGCATTGTCAGTCACCACTGCTTGTACTTTTGAAGCACCAAATTTTACAATTTATGTACTTTAAATTTTAGCAATGTATTCCATCGTATGACGTGACGTTTTGGTTTCTATAGCTTTTAGGAACACTGGTTGCGGTGTGGCAAATACCACATTGATAAGGGTATTTCCGCATATATCTGTCCAGCCATCTGACATAAAAGTAAGAGATTCAGCAGTAATTTTTTCGACTACCTTAACCTGGATCCTGACATATTATTTGTCCTAAAGCGGAGTGGATATACGGTGACGTGACGGCAGATTATAAGATGGATGGATTAATGTATAAAGTTCCATCTAGTATGGGTTTTTCTGTCAAAGAAAGGGGTGCACCACTCACATATATTGCTCGTGCCAGTGATTCATCAAGTATTTCCTTTTTATCAGTAGAAATTTTGCCCATGAAAGTTGTTAAACTTAATTGACGACATCTTCATCTGTAGATACATCACAACTTTCAACAGTATTATATGAATGTTTTCTTGAAACTTTACCTATAGAAGCATAGACATACTTTTCAGTTTTCTGAAACATACGCCGCGTCTTCTCAGGACATTTAACACAATTCGCAAGACTTTTATTTTCATCCGAGTGGCATTGTTCGCATATCCTTGTCCACAATAAAGAAACCTGCCAACAAGTTTTGTTTCCTCTCGAATTTGCTTAAAATGTTTCCAAACTCCGTTCTTTTTGTGGTTTGGGATTTTCAAAAGTACAGAGAATAAATAAAAATGCATGAGTATAGGGATATACTTTTACTATAAATTCACTAGCCACAGAAACAAAAGCGTAAAAGCAAAAACACAGACACTTTAACTATTTTCCGAAAAGCCCACCACTCTAACCAACACTCGAATCACACTGACTAAATTCGATGAAGACGAATGCTGGAGGGAATTTGGGAATGGAAAGTATCATTGAGTTTAAAGGCCGGGGAAGCACCAATTGTGATTGAGAAGAGTGCAGAGATACTGGGAGGAGACGCGAGATGTCCCGAGATGGGACAAGTAAATTTCCAATAAGTAACTAGTAAAGAGATCCACACCCCAACTAGAGTGACACGTTGAGCCACAAAGCGTTGTAACCAATACATGAGTGTAATAACTAATGGCTGTTATTGGAACTCGTTTTATGAAATTAATTTTAAGTATAGACGTTTAGATTTGGGTGATTTATATCTAGATTACAATAGTTTTGTTTAATTAGATGAAATTAATTTAAGAACTAATAATTGAAAACCATACGGAAAAATATAAGGAAAATGTTCCGTCTCACATCTCTATCTCTTACACACCTTACGAAAATGGCGTCTGTAAATGTGGATTAAGTAGTAAAATACAATAAACTCACATAAATTATTGATACTTAAAAAAAGAAAGAATATTGTGTAACCTCTTCAACGATAGCCTTAAAACTATAAATTATTGCTTGTTAAGAAACATATCCAGTTTTACACCAAACAAATTACATCTTAAATATTAAGTAATAAACACATACTTTGAGTTTGAACAATAGTATTAGTTTTTATTTTTTAGCACCGCATATTACTACCCGTTTGGGCTATGCGCCTTTGTACTAATTACGCAGGTGTGTTAAGGATTATAAACGTTGAATTTATAGGAAGTGTATCCACATTTGCGCTGAGGGAGAGGGGAAAACCACCCTCAGTACACCCGACAAAGATCGAACCCCGATCTTCCCGTCTTTAGAAGTCATGTCTATTGAGAGTAGCGTCTTTGACAACCGAAGTGGGTGATGGTCTTAGTAGTTTTCCTTTTGACAGAGTAAATGTGTGCCATGTCTTTATAGCTGGCATGATCTTGAATATTATTATTCAATTGTCACTTTTTAAAATGTGGTATCTTAAAAGAATACTGTGACCTGATTTAGTGGGCCTGACGTGAAAGGCGTCAAACTCGTCTTGTATGGCTCACCGGAGAGTGATAAACCGTAATTCCCATTCAGACCAGGTGTACAAAAGTGTTTTCCCCTCAATGGTTTCCCAATCTTCCCTTATGCAAATACGGGTACATTTACTATAGTAATGTATACCTTCCTTATCCTTACTCTATCAGTGTAGCTAAATGTGTATAGCTCGAACGAGTAGTGAAACGCGGATTACAGGGGGAAAAAACAAGGTTGTATTTGAACCTGTTAAACTGAAAATTGTATAAAGAAAACAACTATTTAACACCCTATTACGCCACGTCGCACCACGATCTTCAACACAATAATGCTATACTGGTGCTTGATTAAAACTCACAAGTTTCATAGCCACAGTGTTCATTTATTAATTTAAATGCACATTCTTTAAAACATTTTACACATTACACAATGGGTAGGATAGCGTCCGTCTGCAGACGTACGCTAGCTTTTCTTTTAAAATATCGCTCACCAGATTATTAAATGGGACTGTTAACACCTCACATCAGCAACTCGCTGTATGCCACAGATACATCGCAAGCATACGTCCGGAGAGCGATATTCTGAATGTGTTCGACAACGCATGCGCAGTGCCCAGTTCACGCTCTCTCTCTCTCTTTCTCTCTCTCTCTATAAATATATATCTATACAGTCCTCAGCACTCAGCACTGCACTACATGTGTTTAATTTGTGTTGTCTAGTTGGCACATTTTAATTTTTTTTTAGCGCGACGTCTTACAAACCGTTCATGTTATACGTTTAAGTACTAATTACTCTAATGAGTTAGAAATTGGGATGGTTGAATATAGAGTAAGTGAATCCACATTTTCTTGGAGGAAGAGGGGAAAACCATTTGGGAAAGACCACCCTCAGTTCACCCGAGCGAGTTTTGAACCTCGATTTCCCTGTTCTCGGCAGTATAGCTCAATATGAATCTAGCGTGTCAGCTAACTACGCTGGCACGATTTGTTGTTGTTTGAACTATTTGCTTAGAACAGAATATGGAACAATTTATTGAAGAGGTGCTTCTACGTCCAGTGCTTTGAGATACTATCAAGGAGTTGTACAGAGATTCCGTTTTTTTTTAAAAGGATAAAGCTTGGGGTGAGATCGGAGCAGTTCGTGTCGGTTTTACTTATGTCGCCATCAATGAACACCATTATTTCTTAAAACTATTATTTTTTTAAATCTAAAATATGTTCAAAATCTTTAATCATCTAGTTCTAATTTGCGCATTAAGTGGTGGTATTCACCGAAAGATTCCCGCTTCATATTAATTGGTTGTACCCATTTGTTATTTTTGTTAACGAGTACAATAGAGCTAGTTCCATCATCACTATTGCTCGAATCGTTACCTAGCCAGGGGACACTGGCTGAGAGCCCACGCTCACACCATGGCACTCTGGAGGACATCCTGAACCACACTGACACAAGACAGTGGTGTAGTTTCCCCAGTATAGCTTGGCGGTGTGAATCGACACATCGCTGACATTCGTGCATAGCGTACGTCTGCAGACGTCCACTATGCCCGGTGTGTAATGGACTTAACAACGTACAACTGACTTCCAACGTTGGTGTCGCTGTTCTCTTTGACCCTCGCTCTTACGGCAAAAAGTTCGAAATAGATCTTAAGTAATTCCTTTTAGTTTTACATTACCTTGTGATGATTGGATTATAATAATGAAAACTTAAACGTTACTTTAATATAAATAATGACAATTCCTTTTAATTCCAAGTTACTATGTAATTATATTAAATAATTAATATTAATTTAAATGTCTGCTTTACCTGAAACACAGTTCAAAATATTATTACAAAGTCCACCCACTCCACCTTCATTTTTTAAAAGTCATACTACCCATATAGACTATACGCATTTAATGACACTTACTTAATATATGGAATTTTATGAACTCCACTTGAGCTAGTTTTATCCACTCCACCTCATTACACCCTATCCTCACCTTTAGGTTCTGTCCACTCCACCTCATTACACCCTATTCTTATCTTGAGGCTCTGCCCACTCCACCTCATTACACACTATCTCTATCTTGCACTAGTACTATCCAGTCAACCTCATTAGACTCTATTCCTATCTTGAGCTAGATCTATCCAGTCCACCTCCTTACACGCCATTCCTACCTTGAGCTAGTTCTATCCCCTCCACCTCATTAAACCCTATCCTCACCTTGAGGTTTTGTCCACTCCACCTCATTACACCCTATCCTTATCTTAAGGTTCTGTCCACTCCATATCATTACAACCTATTCCTATCTTGAGATAGTTCTATCCAATTGCACACATTAAAACCTATCCCTCCCTATCCTGAGCTAATTCTCTTCCTTTAACCTCATTATACTTTATCCTTATATTGAGCTGGTTTATTCGCGTTCATCTCATTGCACCCTATTTCTTTCAGGTACATTCTAATGTTATCCTCCCATCTGAGTCAAGGTCTTCCCAATGGTATCTTCGAAATTGGCTTACCCCAAACATAGTTCTTGATTATTCCATTCACGCTGCATACTCTTTCCATCATAATCTGCGTGATTTGACTATCCTTACATAGTACTATGTTGATTATGGAATATTTAGCTCATCATTACGTAACCTTCTCCCCTCACCATCACCCTTATTTCTTTAGGATCAAATATATTCCTAAGCACCTTGTTTTAGAATATTTAAAATGTATTTTCATCGTGTAAGGAAAGAGATCACGTTTCACAACCATAGAGAACAAATGATAAAATTATTGCTCTAAGTTTTACTTACATGTTTTGACAACAGGTAGGATTTTAACAACTTACTGACCCAGTAATATTATGCTTTTCCTGACTCTTATATTTCATAATTTCCACTCTAATATTGTTTTTGCTATTATGTAAAATTATTTAAAATCATCAACCATGTCAAATCTCTAAATAATCGTCTTCAATCTTTGCTTTCTGTATGATAAAACACTTTGTCTTTTTAGCTTTCACTTCTAAACCTATTTCTTACCTATCCTCTAGTAAAATGTATGCTTTTCTTGCCACACATTCCTTACTAATTGACAACAAATTAAGATAATCTGTGAATCCTAAAAGCTTCAATTTACCATTTAATTACAAGCCTTTCTACTATCTTACATTATCTTGCATACTCTAATGCTAGATTAAAAAGTAATGAGGACAATACATCTTGTTTCAATTAATTATGTATCGAAATTATTTGATAAGTGTCATCCAAATCATAACCTGCCACGCGTATGAGTTAAACATATCTCAATTAGCTTGACAAGTTTTTTGACTATCTAAAACTTAACTAAACCTTCATATATTTGTTTACGCTGGTGGTGAAAAAAGGAGGACGGCAGGCTATAGAGAAAAACCGTTTCTAAAGAGTGAAGAAAATATTTATTATTTTATTTATATATTTGTGGTATTTAATGGGCACTTTCTGAACCGATTGATTATATCAGCACAGTAGTGGTACTGACCACCTGTCCCACCCCCCCAGGCTACCCCCCTAGGCTATCAATTAGTCTACTTTCCACATCCGTATGAT
>CABFVX010008097.1:0-26322 GCA_902151425.1 Timema shepardi | reverse complement strand
ATTATCAGAACAATAAAGTAAAATTAATTTATTAAATCAAACCATTAGGGCATCTCTAAAAGACATAACCCCTCCCCCATCACTCCATCCCAACAGTCAAGAAATAATTTAACGACTTAAGTTATTCTCTAATTTAGGTGTTGGGCGTAGCTAGGCAAACTATCCTACAGTTATGTGTGGAGGAATATCATACCACGCGGGCTCAGTGAATTAGAAGTTGCTACCTTTCAATGTCGACAGAGTGTACATACGATACATATATAAGTATATGATACTTATCTTATATACGATACATATTTTGTACATATATATTTTTTTATATTCCTGGGGATTGTTTCATACCAAGGGCTCTAAAGATGTCCTTCCATCTTCGCTTCACTCTTCCAGGTCATATATATATATATATATATATATACATACACACACACAGGGTGGCCAAATTATTAGAATCAATGGTCTTATGAATTCATTTTTATTTATTCAGTTTAAATCTTATAAACTATTAAAATAATATAATGATCAGTACTTGATACGAATTCCCTGTTTTTTTTATAACTGATTCAATTCTCCTGGGCGTACTATAAAACAAATTGATTCATCTTCTTCTAACACCTAAGTCATGGTTCCAGATCTCACCGAGTCTCTCAATCAATTGCCGCTTAGTTGCTAAGTGACTTTGTGATACTTTTTACTTCATTATGAACCAGAGATTTTATATGAGGTTTAGGTCAGGAGAGTTGCCTGGCCAGGGAAGCACACTAATTTCTTTTTTCGGCCAAAAAAAATTGAGATGGTCTTTGCCTTATGACAAGGAGCCCCATCATGCATAAAGACAAACTCTCCATTTGGAAACCATAAATTTGAGTTAGAGAGAAGCACTTCTTTCAGAACCTTAATATGCTGATCCTGTATCAAAATACTCTCCACAATATAAAATTCTCCCGGACCCCTAACTGACATCATTCCCAAGACCATTGCTGAAGTTGGATGTTTCACTCTCTGCTAAACACAATTAATATTGAACTCTTCATTGGCTCTTCTTCGGACATACTGACTGGATTCTTCACCAATGGAGAAGATTGATTCATCTGTGATGATCACCTTGAAGAAGAACACACTTTTTTGATTGTAAGACACACACAAAGGCACCTTTTTAAGTTTTCCAAAAAAATTCAGTAGACAAATGTTTATCAATTAATAATTAATAGATATTAAGAAAAGTGCTTTAAAGTGTAATAAACAAAAATACCAGCCTTTTGCCAATCCAATTTGTTCCAATGGTTAAGGCCCTTAGCTCACTGAATGCCCTTTTCTGCCATTGCTGGAGTTATTTAGCTTTATTGTGGGGTCGACAAGCTTGAAAACCTTCCCTAATCACAGTTCTCCGCACAGTCCTTGGTGATATTTCTACTCCAGACTAATGCATCTTGTAACAAAGTTCCATTGTAGTTGATTTTCTGCTTTGTATAGCAAGATTTTTAAGTTTTCTTACACCTCTGTCACTTAGTTTTTGCTTTCGACCACATTTTCCGGTTCGGTTCTGTTGGTACACGTGTCCTAAGTCAATTTGTTTTTTAATTCAGGTCACATATTTCTGTGAAATATTTAGTTTATTTTTTTCAATTTGCCTCTGTGATTTTGTTTTTTCTAGCAAAAGAATACGAACAGTTGCTATTTTTCTTGGTGTTAAATCACCTGCTTTATCCATAAACCACCTTTTGTTTTTCACATTTATTCACAATAATATTAAAATCACCATCTTTCAAAGTTTTATTTACCAAGGACACTTAATACAACAATTATATTAACAAAAACTTAAATCAAATGATAAAAAAGAATCAGTTAAACAGCACATAAATAACATATAGTAGAGAATCAGACTCTGGTGTGAAGGTCAACCAGACTACAGTATTGCCAACAACAGTGAGATATCATAGTAAACACATCTAAAATTTGTTTAAAACAAACCAGCTATAATGTGACCTAAAAATATTTACCCTAAGATTGTTAAATCAGGAGCCTTTGGGTGAAGAAATTAATTTTTGTGTTTTTATTAATTTGAGCCTAATAATTTGACCACCCCCTGTATATATTTATATATACACACCTATATAGGTATATATGTATCTATATATATGTATATATACATATATACACCTATATATATGTATATATATATATATATGTATATATACATATATATATACACCTATATATATGTATATATACATATATTATTATTAGCACCGCATCTTACTACCCGTTAGGGCTATACGCACTTACGCTAATGTGTAATGGTAGAGTTATTGTGAGATGAAATGTAGGACATACAGTTTGACGTGGAATCCGAACCACGGTGGAGACCTGGCATCCCCACATTCACAAGATGTCTTGTCAGAGGTGAAGGAAGGGTTTGGTAATCAGATAAATCTATGCCGGGACCAAAGATTGAACCCCGGCCGCCAGCATAGAAGTCTGACACCTTACCCCTATACCACCAGGTTACCCTATATACATATATATATATATATAAACGTTTGTATGTATGTATATACATAGAAATATATCCACATATATGTATATAAATATATACATATTTATTATTATAAATATTAATGTATACATATATAATATATATAAATACATTATAAATATATATGTATAAGGGTACGAGATGAGATATATATTATTTTAAAAGTATTTTATATTCCATATTATCAAAAGTATTAGTTTGAGAGGATATAACCAACCCAAACAATAATTAAAATTTACTAATAATTAAAATATAACTACGAAAGTTACTTAAGTTGAAGAATATAATATTATTACTTCCAAAGAAATATATACATCCAAAATTACGTATTTTAGAAAATTCACTAATCTTATTTAGTAAGTTAGTAAATAGTTTAAATAGCGTGATCGAGTAAAAGATTAATAGTGTTTAGTAAATTTCAAAACTAACATTTTTGAGTTCTCAAAGCTTTCTGCTTTACTATGAATATATTTAATTTCCTATCCATCCAAATATTTTTTTAGGGCAACTATCAAATGTATCGTTCAATATAAACCAAATCTGGCAGGAGCATTCTTTGAAGCTATGCCGAGCAACTTAAACACAAGTTTTTCTATATCTTTTCGGTTTGAAGATGGTGGCCACTGGAAGATCTGTTTGTTCTCTCAAATGTTTTAAATGTTTAATTTTAATCACTCAATTGTATACTTAGATAATAATAATAGTATTTAGCACCACGTATTACTACCCGTTCGGGTTATACGCGTATACTTAGAGAATAAATTTTTAAACTTTGATGTGTGTTGTAAGACTGACGTCTTAGACTGCTTGAACATTATATAATTTCTGCTAATAGAATGTACTTTTTAATATAGTATACATTTAATCTCTTACTAATTTGTACACCAAATAAAAAATATCGACTTAAATTTCAAAGAGAAGTTATAGAACAAATTTTAACTTGATTTTATAAAGGTAAATATAAATACTGTGATAACGTTAATCGCAGAGAGGGAGTGATATATTCTGTTCATAGAACTTATATATTTATAAGAAACAGCTTTGACTTTTTAGTAGTAGGAAATATATATATTTAGTGTGTCACTGATTAAATTAATTAGATAACTATTTCCAATTTTATTATATTTATATTCATTCGTAGTTAAATAATATGTTAAATCTGTATTATTAATTAATATAAAAATATATTATATTTTATTTATATTCACTTAAAAACAATTTAACCTAAACTTCTTTAAATTAAAAACATATAGCTTTGTTTTTATTCCTATTTAATATAACAAACTGATAACTTTAGTTATGTGTATCAAAAGAACTTTTCCCTTTGAACAAACATAAAAAAAACATAGCTTGACGTAACGAGTCATTTCTTACATATCTAAGAGCAGAGGAATTTGTACTCAGATGTTAAATTAAGACATAGTCTAGAATATGAAAAATATGCCTCTTTACAGATGGTCCATTACGATAAATAGTTTAGTAAGAAGTGGAATTTCCATAACACATTTAAAAGCTCTGCAAATTTAAATTAAAAATTGTTTTATATAGGTTGAAATTTGGACACGTTTTCCATCCAGAGAAGGATCCTTTTAATTAAGTTTTTAATATGATGAAGTTGAAGAGATGTCGCTGAAGAATAAAAAAGGAATTCTTAATTAGTATATTTTAATTTAAGATGCAAGAAAGAAAATACTATAAAATTACGATGCTAATTAAACCAACATTATAAACGCTCAATTTGGACTCATTTGTCTGGAAATATTACTAGAATTACATTTTTAAGGATATAATAAAAATAATTGGATTTCAAAATAATTTTTAGTTTTACACTCTACAATTAAATGTTAAGAGAGGGTCTGATATTATTGAATTACTATTTAATATAATCTGGGGAAAAAGTAAAAGGAATTTTTAGTAAACTATTATTTATTCAACTATAAAGGCAATAGGAACCACATTGTTGGAAATAAGTCTTCTGTGCACTTTTTGAAAACTAAATTCTTTCAATCTAATTCAAACTTTATGGTCCAAAAAATATCTTACAACTAATTCAATGAAGACGAGTAAAGCTAGTTTCCTAATATATATAATATTTTTAATTTGTTTGTAAAAACATGTCAAAATGGCTCTTCAGTTAGATATATATGTTTATTATTAATGTATATTGCTCAACTAATGATATATTGAAGAACTCAATCTATCAATACAAGTTTATGTACTAGCCCTACTTTTCCATTTGACTTATCGAACCACCCGACGTGTCCAAAACTTATAAACTTCACAGTTTAATATAATTTATTCTTATTTTAAAACGCTCTAGTAAGTGTTTCTAAATCTATTGAGCACGATTGAGGTATGATTGACATTTACAATCCATTTATCGTGAAAGGTGTCAGATATACCTTCACCATCTACACCACAGTCTTATTGTATAGCTACACTATAATAAACCCAAATAAATTAAGTTGTTTACTACAGGATAAATCAAGGTAAATAAAAATGAATTGAATTTGCAATTTGATAAATATATATGTAGTTAATTCTATTTAAATTATTTCAATATATATATACATATTCAAAAAAACACCAATTTATTTGTTAACTTTAAATCATATCAATTACTTAATTGCTTACATTTTTCATTTAGTAAAAAGGTTAATCTTTAATTCTTCAACCTTTCGTGATTTTTTATTTAGCACAGCTCTTGTACGTTCGGGTCCAGCAGTTATGAATTGAACAAAATGTTTGGTGTTTTCCATAATCTCGAAACTTTTATTATTATTGTTTTTACTTTCTTATGTAGAGAAAGTGTTTTAATCACAAACCTTTTTGACCTTGAGATTATGATGAAATTATATATACCTAAATTATTTACAAATATTTTCTCTGTCCCTGCGTCTATCCATCAATCTGTGTGTATGGCTCTATCTAAGCTCTGAATTTTATAGGGAGCTCACTTCCTACCACCAACATTGACCGATGGCCATATGGTATAAGGCGCTACTCTCACAAAAGAATGTACTGCCAATGACGTGAAGATCCTGGTTAGATCCCGGTTGGATGTATTTATGGTGTTTTATAAATGGTTTCACACTCTTCCTTTCACGAAAATGGAGGTACACTTCCTCTAAATTCAATCTTTCTCATTTATAGCTCGTTAGCTTAATTGCTACAAAATCGTATGACTCGGATTGGTAGGAAAACTCAGCGCTAAAAATACTTTCATTGAAAGTTACTAAAATTTGACATTGTGGAGATAAGTTTACTTTGATTTATTAATTAAATCTGTTAATCAAAATCTTCAAATAATACTTTCTTTGAATTTGTGTATAGTTTATATTTATATTATTACCAGACTAATAATATAAATATAATTATGCCACTGTGGCATTAAGAGTATCCAGTTTTCAATAGCAGGTCATATCATACAGAGAAAATATTTTTTTTAAATGAAATCTTTATAAATATTATATAATAATTTGGTTTTTAATGAATTTATGGGAAGTGTATTACATATTAAATAACAAATAGTATTTAAATAGTGAAGAAAAAAATTACTTCAATTTATTGATAACTGATTTTTGGAAATTTGTTTCAAGTTTAAATAGACTAAATGAAAATGTATGTAGAATTATATTATAACATTTAGTTTTAGATTCATTTGCCTTCTTTAAGCGTAACTGTAAATTAATATGTCTTCAAAGAAAGAGATGTAAATTTTGGTTAGAAACCACCGTGTCTTACCAGCCGTTCGGGCTATACGCTTATTTACTAATCATACTAAAGATTTTAGGGAATATTAAGGTTATATTTATAGGTAGTGTACCCGAATTTGCGTAGAGGGAGGGTGAAAAATGATTTTGAAAATCCCACGCTCACTACACCTGGAAAGATTTATTTTTGTTTTGTAGCTCACTTCAAGTAAAATAAAAGCTATTAACATCTGGGACATTAAATAGTCAAACCAATACCTGTTATATATCTTGTAAATGTTTTCAATATGTTAATACTAAGGAGCCCCTAGTCCACTATGATACTAACGTATCAAAGATACAATACATTGATATTGACAATGTCACAACATGGACCCAATCATCGATATAAGTTAGGCAAGGTGAGTACTTCTTAGTATATCAAATCCACCATAAATAATATTAGTGATGCATATTTTGCTATAACGAGTGTATAGTAGTAGAGATGCTGTATGTTATTGTTGTTACGGAGGAAATATAAACGAGTCATTGTACTAGTGTCACAAGTAATAAATCGTATGCACCATTAATAAAACTCCCGCTAAAGAGTTGGACCAACGGTAACCATCTACCAAGAATGGTAAAAACCAACAGAGCTAAAATTACAGTTCCCACTGATTATTCGAAGAAAATATAAAACAACGATTACGAACCATAAATATAATTTCTTGATATTTACTTGACCATCAAAATATAGCCAAATTAGTAACAATACAATTTATTTTAAACCATAAATAGTTGGACACCTCATTAGCGAGAAATTGTCACCCAGACGTTCAGCTTTAATCCATACTTATTTCATGATACGTTATTTCAAATTATGTATTTCGTATAAATAAAGTTGAAAGGTTCCAAGACAGCTCTTTCTCTCTAAAACCCAATAAATAGAGTTATATTAATACAAACTAATGTGGGAGAATTAGACAAAAGATAATTTTCAAAGACTTTTTTTTTTAAATATATGTGGATCTTTGAGATAAGGCTGGATATAAAGGGATCTATATTCAACCTTCCACTAACAAATACAGTAATGATTTGAAAAGCTCACAAAAGAAAATTTTAAGATATTTGCTATTTAGCAGCGAGCTTTCCTCTTTACCTTAAGATTCAAAGTTTCTTTGTTCTATTTCCCCTCTTTCATATTGACATGATAAATGATGGCTGTAGGTGAAGGGCGAAAGGTAGTACAAGCTTAGACAGAATAGCTAAGTATTTCCAGAAAATTACAAGGTCCATTGTATTCTAAGCTATGGGGACTGACAGATGTATATTATATACACTCCCTCGGTGACCGAGATTGCCTCCTTAAATAAAGTACTCATCCCTACCTAGAAACAAATTGTTGACACTCCCTTAAACCAAGCAGCAGATGCAATACATTAATTGACGCTTTATATATACATTAGCTGAAACCAAATTCAGCTTAATATATGTATCAGTCTGTTAAAAAGTTATGGCATAGTCCAATGAAGACTGTAAATATGTAGTCAAATAATGAAATATCTGACAGGTAGTCTTAATCTAAGCTACTTATTCTGTGACATGCTTAAAATAGCTGATTTCTTGAGCGTTGAGAGATGCCCCAGGCGTCTATATGCCAGCGTTATTTCAATGCTTGTTTGCTATTTTAAAATATTGTTCAAATTAAAACGCATGTTGCTAAAGGATTAAACTATATTATAGTTTTAGTTTTATTGATTTTCAAACCAAACTGAGCATTAATTAACAATATAAGCTATGAGTATAAGGGACTAGTTTATTGAAGGAGAGTTTGTTAGATCAAGAAAAATAATTAAATAATAAGTCAATTATTAATATGAATTGATGGAGATAACAAAGAATTAATTATTCAAAGAGAGGAAAAAATTGTTAAGTCAGGAATTAAATCACTTAAAAATACATAAACATCTGCCTAAGACTACCCTCATATATTGTTGAAGAGAAAATTGATTTTATAAATAGGTAAAACTGTAACAGAGCAAGATCCTATAAAGTTATAAAAAAATTATGGAGAATTTACTGAAAACTAGAAAATGGTAAATAGTCAATGACTGGAATGGAGCCGTTAATATATGTTTGAGGAACAAAACTATCTAATTATATGAATGATCAATTTAATACAACCTAAGAAAAAGTTAACACGGACTATTTACACCGTTACAAACAATTAATAGGATTACTAAAAGGTGATTGATAATAAGTTAGCAATTTTACAGGTACTTAGTTTGTGAAACATTCACATATGAGAATTGCAGAGGAAATTTACATATTAAAATTGAATTACACATGAAACATATTAAAATCAACATTAAGATATATCTAATAACATAGTTCACAAGTTTACAATAAGTGATGTTAATATTATTTAGAACTTGTTATCTGGGACCAGAGGTTAATTGATGTTATTGTTAACTGACTTAAGAAGTGTATCAATCAATCAATCAATCAATTGTCGTTCTACCAAGTACCTTCCTTTTAATTCCAATTTCATATTTCTTCTTACTACAAATTAAAATGAATTTAACTAAAACACATATGAATAGTTAATTATGTTTCAAACAGATGTAAGATGGTTAATTATGCTCCTCAGAAACAAAACTAAAAATTAAAAAAATAACAGATGGTTGTAGGATAGTCTACTGCCTCAAACACTAAGCGGAAAAATTTAAAATGAAGTTAATGAGGGACAGACTTTGAAAATAATTCTTTCTTTTTGTTCTAATTAATAGTAATGCCAAAAGCAAAACATAAGCGTATGTATCCAGAAGTAAACGTTTCACGATAATTTATATAAATTCTGATTAGGTCAACTCGATATAAGATAGTAATTTTACTCTCGTACTTATTACTTACCAATACGTCTTACTACCCGTTTGGTTTACATAAGCTTACTCTTATAGTTAAACAGAAACATTAATTTTTTCAATAAAATAAATATAACTGTTTGAAAAATAACTAGCTTTAAAAATATTCAAGGGAAAATCAATAAGTAATACTAAAAAATTGTATTCTACATTATTTTATAAACTATTTTTGGTTTAAGTGAAGAAAAATATTACGTTTTTATACAATTGTACATTTAAACGTCAAATGATAGCTCTAGTTTAAAAGACAAATCCCGCTACATTAATCTATGAAGAATCTAAAAAAGAAAAATAGAAAATACTTTACGATAAATCCAAGACTTCAGCTGTTGGATACTGGACTTAGCCTTAATGTGAGTATAAGTTTATATAGGAATGAGCTAATACTATTATTTTACTATATATTCAACCCGAGTATTGTCGTTACAGTGTTGCAGGCCGCGAGCCAACAAGAGGCAGATAGTTTGGCCGTTGGGCATAAAAAGGGTGATGACCCTTGTTCTAGGATATTTAGACATTGATAATTATTGTTTAGATTCAAAGATACTAACAAAATAGTATGTTGTTGGATTTTATAAATGTTAATTAAACTTAAGATTTTGAAATTAAATTGTACACTATCTAAAATTAACTTTATTTAACAATATATTTTTATTTTCATTTGCTAGATACATAATTTTTTTAAACTAAGATTGACTCATTTCTTAAATTTGAATTATATAAAAACTTTTAAATAAAAACAGGCATTTTAAAATGTTTAGGTATGCCCACTATATCAGGTTCCTAAAATATAGACTCTCAGAGAAAATGGATATGAGTCAAAAAGGTTAAATGTTCTATATATGTCGCAGGATCTTTGTATAGGCAGACTTACTATAAAGTACTAGGCTTTTTACAATAAGGTATATTTTTGCTGAGTTTTTTTATCTCAATTAGGCTGAGGAGAAATAACCTTTTTGTAAAATAGCTATATACCTCCAAGCTTAGTGTGATGGAAATATTTTACCATAATTATGCTGTCCTAAATTCAGACGTTTTATAAAAAGACCAACTCAACTAGCCGTATTATAAAATTAACCCCACAGCCATGTTATAAAAAGGCTAACACATCGAACCATATTGTAAAACTTCTAGGTCATCAAGCCTTTCTACAATATTACTTGACAACAATGTATTTATCACAAAATCAGGCGACAATTAATTAAAAGTATAAATATGTGTACCAAGACATAAATAAACAAGTTACAGTAGTTGTAAAACTATTTAGAAAAATTTATTCTTACACAATAACTACAAAATGAATTTATAAAATTAACAAAATAGGTCTTAGATCATCAATCCTTTTCAAAATAACTCTAGGCAACAATGTATTCATCACCAAGTCAGGCAAAAATTAATTAAAAGTAAAAATATATTTATCAAGTCAGAAAAATACTTATATCAATTGTAAAACTATCCATTAAAATGTTATTTTACACAATAGCTATAAGATAACTGAAAAAATATCTAAATATCTCTTAATACTATCACTTCAGTAATAATTGAATTTTGTTAAAATTGAGTTTGTTCATCAATCAAATGGCCGATAACAGTTTTAAATACTATACAGAAAAATAATATTTAAAAGAATAACAAAAAATCAGTATATTCTAATCAATCAGTAAAAAATGACCCATAATAAAACTCACAGCAAAATCAGAGTTTAAACTATCCAAAAGAATAACGAGTCCACTTATTCAATCAATCTACGGTCAATCACCTACCTGTTATTTAATGACACACGTCACACTTGAATGACACCTTGAATTGCACTTAAGCTGACCTTTGTGGCAAGCATATTTGCTTGTGCAGTAATGTATTTTTTATGTCTTGCAAAGACACGTCTGGAAGCCTTGCCCTCCAAATGGTGACTGAGCAGCTACTCCCTCTCGTAGCGAAATGGTTTTATCTGGAACTGCCCCTGTGAATGATAAAGTAGACGTCTGAATTTAATTTCTTGGAAGTCGGTTTTTATTTATCCCTGCTTAATTCCAATGCTACGTTTCTAAAGTCAACAATTTTCCTAAAACTTTTCTAGTGTCCAATGGTCTCTGGACCATTTTTGGAACCACTACTGTCACTTAACTGCCAACATTCAAAGGAGGGAGCTTTTTATTGGCCTGGTCTATCATTTTTTCTGCAGAACGTTTCGGGTTTCTGTGTATCTTTTCCCTTTCCAAGGTGATCTGAAGTTAAGTTTTACAGGTTGAACATCACAATTCCTCTTCAGTATCGTCTATTTCCACCATCTCTTGGTGAAGAGAAGAACATTTCAAAGACTCGTCTATTCCATTAACAAAAGGTCCACTTACGTATGGTAGTGAAACATTTTCTGACATGCTTGAAGTCCCAGAAGCTTATCTTGCGTTGATAGTGCCATTTTTAGTGTTTAGCATTCATTGGTGAGTTTGTCAAGAAGTATGTTTTAAAGTCCTGTGTCATTGAGTCCTATTTTGGGATTACAACTGAAAAGAGCTCGGTACGGGGATCTCCCGGTGATCCGATGTAGAAAATAGTTCTTCTTCCATTATACTAAGTAGAATCTAATGCTCCACTTAGTTGAATCATTGTCATGCATCCACCAACGAAACACGTTCTATATATCTTGATTGCTTCTTTCTACACTTCCTTGAGTCTCAGGATGACGTGGATGTCAATGTAAAATTTTACATTCCATCTAAAATGACACCCATTTCTGGATGATATTTGCCACAAATTATTGACCATTATCACTTTAGAAAATGTGTTTAGCTCCAAATTCGAGAAATATTTTAAGGAGCTATAAGGCAAACTCTGTAGTTCTTTTAGATTGCAATAGCCTTAGGGGAACAAATTGTGTTGATTATCTTGGTAGTTCAAAAGCCATTTGAGTTATCCATCGACGGACTACTACAGGACATTTAAAGCAACCTGTCATATTTCATTAAAAGCCTTTGAGACAATTAGTTTAGTAGCGAGACCTTTACAAGAATGAGATTTATTCTTCAAGCAAACTCGATACATGGAAACAAATATTTCAATTTCATAGGGTTTGGAATTAAAAACATATCCTTTAGCGCATATAACATTCTCTCTCGGCCTCCATGGCTACAACTCTTATGAACCTCCAACCACTTTCTATAGTAGAGTAATATTGATTGACTCACTAAGATCTTTAGGCTTCATAACCAAATGTTTATCTCCTCCAGCATCCATAAGATCGCACTTAGTGACAAAGTTATATTTTGAAGGCATTCGTCATCCATCTACCATCAATATTGCATAACCTCCAACACGCACTATTTTGTCGAGTGTTTCTTCAGTGACTGCTCTCTTACCTCGTAGAACTTATTCACGGTAACATAAAACGTTTCTTTTTCATTCAACTCACTAATTATATCCCCTAAAATACTTTCATTCACGTTTGAAACAGTAGAAAAATCACTTTGTGGATCACACTCCATGCTCGTCGGTAAAGCGGCCATTGTGTCACTGCCAAACAAACATTTGTAACAGAGAAAAACAACGCTCCTAGCGGTGGGGGGAGTTTTCCAATATATCCTAATGTGTTAGCCTTTTTATTAAACGGCTGTGGGGTGAGTTTTATAATACAGCTGATTGAGTTAGACTCTTTATATAACGTCTGAAGTTTTTACAGCCTTATTGTGGTCAAATATTCCATTACATTAAGTATAGTTATCTAGCCATTTAACAAAAAGGCTATTTCTCCTCATCCTAATGGAGATGAAAACCTTTTTCGACAAAAGGGTGGCGTATTGTAAAAATCCTAGTACTCTTATATTAAGGCTGACTATACAAAGATCCTACGACATATATATTTCATAATTTTGATACTCAAAGTAGTCAATTTATTCTTTCAATTTATACTATACATAATATGTGATTATATTATTCTAACATGAATATATAGTATATTCCATTGTAAAACCATTTATAAAAATAAAATAATATTTTAATCTAGTATTGTTATTTTTAATAATAAAGAAATTAACTTTTATTTAAATTTCTATAATATTTTATAATATATAAAAAATAATAAACTTTTTATGTGTGTCATAGAATTATTTTTCAATAATTATATTTTACTTGACGTTGCTTGTTATACAAGAAAGAGATTAATCACGCCTGCAACATATGACACTTACTACCCTGCACAACAGGAAAGTAGGACATACCGTATGGATTTCTGTCTCACGGCGCCAGTAATATAAGAGAAGAAACCGGTTAATGACTCCTGTGATATAATATAAATACTAGCCCGCTCAACTGACATGTAGATTATCTAGTATTGGTTTCTATCTCACGGCGCCAGTAATATAAAAGAAGTAACCGGTTCATGAAATTGTAATATAATAATTGATACTAGCCCGCTAACTGACATGTAGAGTATCTAGTATCGATTTCTATCTCACGGCGCCAGTAAGATATGTGGTGCATTTCACATATGCAATTGTAAGGCAATGTTAACTAGGCCTAGAAGTGTTTCACAAATCAAATTTGATTAGTAAAATTAAATGTTTTATTTAGATGTAAGTGCCTAATTAATCCTAAATAATTTCCAATATCAGTTATAAAGAGTGTCTGTGTGATTCTTTTAATGTATACTTCACATTGTATTGCCTGTCCGAGCTGTCAGCAAATACTTAACTATGTTTCAAACTTGGTAGAAACTTTATAGATATTTCGAAATATATTATAGATTCGCTGCCATAATAGAGATCAAAAAACTGATTTTGCCATTTAATTATACCTTAACTTACTGAATATGATAAAATTAATAAACATTTAAAAATATTTTTAATATCAATTGATAGCTAATATTTAGGCTACAACCTGTAATGATATTTAATCAAAACATAAAGCCACGTTTAAAATATGAAACTAATTAATTTTATAGTTTTATTGACTTCATATAAGTGTAATTAATATTTAAATCATGATATACATACAGGACTTAGTTTTTAGCTGTCCTATTATTAATTTTCCAATAAAAATTTAGGAACGGTTCTAATACTTTTACGTGTTCATGTTTAAAGTAAATAACAAAATTAATTTATTGATGAGTGCAGATAAAATGAAAATTTTAGGAAACCAAATTGTAAGTCTTGCGGGGTTTTTTTTCCTATAAATCTCTGTATTTAATATATACATTTTAAAGTAACTCTCAAATTGCAAGACCACTCATGAGCTAAAATTTGTAGAGTACAAATAAATAAACATTATACACGAAAAATGTATTTAAAGCTTTAAACTAATTTTAAAGTAGCATGCATTTTGATTGCTAGAGTAAAATAATTTTATTTGTATTTGTTATCCATTCTAGTATAGTTCTGGGATTCACATTTATAAAGATAGGCCTATAATAGTAAAGAAATTGACGCTAACATTGAGGTGTTTGAGAATTATAAATAAAGTATAAAAATACATAAGCATAGCTAGAAAAAATATCTTCGTTACAAAAAATATGTTTTATTAAATATTTATGTATAGGTTGGTAATTCAATTTATAAATAATATCTTTATAGCTAATACATTATATTTAAGATATTAAATTATAGAAAAATTAATTATTTGAAGTGATATTAATCATCAGGCAAACGTTAACCAAGTTTGTCGTGGGAGTTATTTCTTTGTAGTATCCCCGACATTAAGAAGTTGAACGAATGTAGGAATCAAGAAAACCGTCTAAAAGTTGAGAATCTGTTGGAACGATCGAAAGGGAAGAGGAAAAGAAGCGAGGACGCAGTGACCCAAAGAAGATAATCAAGTTATTTCTGAACGGTGCTTAATGAAGTTCAATCAGCTGTGAAATTGACTTTTGTTTTCCCTGTGACCGAGTTCTCGAAGTATATATTTTGTCGATATACACACTGTTCACTCCAAGTGTTGAAATCCTCCACTAATATAATTCTATGGGCATTTTGCCTGGAATACAAGATCTACACACTGTTCACTCCAAGTGTTGAAACCCTCCACTAATATAATTATATGGGCATTTTGCCTATAATACAAGATATACACACTGTTCACTCCAAGTGTTGAAACCCTCCACTAATATAATTCGATGGATATTTTGCCTGGAATACAAGACATAGACACTATTCACTCCAACTACAATTGTTGAAAATTACTAAAGAGTTAAAATTAACATTGTTTGAATTGTTTTCACCTAATATAATTTTGAAGTAGCTCAAAACCAGCATTTTGGTGCGATGGACTACTAAAGGCCAACACTCAATCATAACCTGTTTGATTAGAAAGTTGTTTAGTTATGTTTATCATTATATCCCTTGTATTATTTAGGTTACCAGTCTTTTCATAATGTATCTTACGTTAAGATTGTGTAAGTTTCTGAAAAACAGAGCTAGCCTTAGCCTACGTTACAATAAATAAATTATCATGGAGATGCCATACTGTTATAGCATTGGAATCTTATTAAATATATTTCATTTTCCCTTTCTCTTGTGATAAAAAAAAATGTTCCTTGTTGTTACGTTAGTTTGACTATTCATAGAAACTTAAAAGCAATTAGACCCCTGAATCATCCATTTTAGATACGATTTGAAAAACTATAATGAATGAATTTAAGTATTAGATGAAAAATATTAGTTCATTGTTAATAGGCATATGCTCTAAGCCTTCATTAATAAGGACTGAAGAAGGAATATATTTGATCGGTTGTTTGTTTAAATTAAAAGAAATGAAGAAACCCCTCTTTAGTAAACTATAAAATCATTTCTTCGAAATTACAACTTCGAAAAGTCAATTTAACTCTTGCCAAACTTATTGTAATCTTTACTCTTTTATTTTTACTTATCTACACGACTGGATCTGACACTTATTTTTAGCAAGTAACTTTACTTTTATGAAAGTTTTCCAAAATGCATTAATCAATGTGATAATGGATTATTGAAGCTATATTTAAGCTAGCCTTTTAATATCACGTGAAGTAAGGCTATTATTTCTCAATCTTTGGATACTAATAACAATAATTAAATTGCATATGTTAACAAATTTATTGATGGAGAAAAAAGTATTTTAAATCCATATTAAATGAATATTTTAAAGAGTATATATCAATTTGTGAAGCTACACTTGTTTTTTATGATTACATACTTTATAATCGTGTGATATAAATTTAATTAATAGTTTAAAAAAATTGTTTATTGCAATGTTTTCTATAATTTATATTTCATATTAACAATAACACACATATATAGTAAAAAATTATATAATATAATATTAATTATATTATATGATGATACCCTATTGATTTAAATACCTTACATTTTGAAATAAAGGTCAATATATTAAATTTAATGTATCGAGAATTTGAGGATATTCTTTATTAAATATGTGATGTTATTTGCCACCCTACCTTGTATATCCCTATTTTTTTCTACTTTTGTGAACAATTTCCAATTTAATTTTGCGTGAAATCTTCGAAGTTCGTCAGCTGGTCGCCGGCCTAACTTATGATGCTGTTTACATCTATTAAATAAGTAAAAGGATGGAGGGAACAACGTAAAACATTGTTTTAAATAATTTAAATAAGGAGTTTTGATTTAAGGAAGAACACTTACCTTTATTAAGCATATTAATTATCCTTTTAAGAATTGTGATTGACTCTGTACTTATTTTGAAGGTCGGCCATGTTTGTTTTAACGCATGCGCAGTGCTATCAAACGAATGAGTAGACCTCATGATTTGGGAAAGAAGAAAAAAAATCAAGCGGGCTGTTCAAGTTTTGACAGAAGGAAATATACATTTAATTCTTTATTAAAAACATTATTCATATTCAATTGGCTACATTATAATATTTATATTAAACCTACATTTCATTTTTTTTTTATCCCTAGTCCATAGCCAACAATTCATTTTCGTTATATATTAGCTTTTTCTTTGGACTTGGAAGTAAGAATAGAACATTTTTAAATTTGAAATATTGGAAGGTTTTTAAAAGAGTAGGGGAGTTCTTCCTGGTTGTGGTCCAACATGGAGCCAAATGGATGTGGGCTCCCAATTCAAGTTATTTTATAGCGATTCAAAGGTGGAAGATTAAAGTGAAAGTAGTTAAAAAAAAAAGGAAGCTAAGAGTGTGTGTAAGAGCTACAATATTTATGCTCATTTAAATTGTGGAAGAATTTGAAATGAAACAAATTTATGATGATCGTGTTTCAGTATGGACTAATTATACATGGGTGAGGCCAAACCAACTCTTCAACTTTTGATTATTGTAATCATTTCTTTTCTCTTTCCTAGATAAATCAGAACTTATTTACTTCCAGAAAGACAAACTAATACAAAGAAATAATTAACATTATATTTTATGTCTAATTATTAATTTTACTGATTGTATATATATTTTTTTCTCTTCCTTTGGTTTCAACCATACTGTGCTCTACCTTGTTAATTTAGAATTATAATTAACCGGAATTCCATAGGTAGGATTTGGATGTGGACAAAAGGGAAACAACAATAAACTCACAAAAGTGCCAACAATGGTTATTTCATACATTCATTTTTATTTGTAGCTTAAATTATATTTTTCTTCAACAATCAATTTTTTTTATCTATATTGGTCATGGTTTTTAGCTTTATGTTCACCCAGAGGTCCCGAGGTTGAGAGTCGTCGTGCCACTGAGTTGATAGCCGAGGTAAAGTTGTTTTTTATGACTATTATTTTTCCCCTAGTCACTAGGGGTGGCGCCCAACAAAAAAACACAAATTATATAGGTAAATAGAATACACAGATTTCTCTTACACTGATTGAATTGAACCAGAGGAAATATATTATATGTTCCCGGTCAAAGAGTATTATTATTTTTTTATTAGTACTGTAATAAATATTCATTACAAATAGTAGCTTAGTTAGTATTAGAAATAATTCTTCAACAACGTGGCCACTTGAGGAAATAAAGTGTATAATATTTATTAATACATAAAGTCTGAAAATTCATGGCAATTAAGTTACATTAAAAAAAGCTTTGAATAATACATAAAATGTTTTGGGATGTTGATGGGAAGGTAGTTTAAGAGGCTATGTAAACTCTTTAACACACCTTTGTTCAAAAATAAACCATTTTGAGGACCCTCTGTTAATTTTTATGTTAAAACGAATGTCCTATTAATTTAGTAGTAAAACTTTAATAGCTATAAAAGTGATTTTAAGAGCATTAAAATGTATGTTTCAGAACAAAGGTTTTTAACTTTTTTTAACGCTGAGTCTTACTACCCGTTTAAGGTTATAAGCTATGAACTAATTATGCTAATGGTTTTAGGAATGATCAAGGTTGCATTCAAAGGAAGTAAACCCACATTTTCGGAAAATAATATTGAAAAAAAACTCCCTTAGTACATCCAAAAGAGACTCAAACCTCAATCCCCCCATCATCGGCAGTCTAGTCTACTTTAAGAGTAGCGTATTAGACCACGCAGCTACCGAACCGTGTATAAGGTTTTAGTTGAGAGATGCACTAGAATTATCTTAAATAATATGTATGGCGATAAATGAGTCATTTATTAAGATAATATTTCAGAATGATGACGAGAAAGTATTTGGCAAATGATAAATAAAATACCTGAATTTAGTAATTATTTTTATGGAACTTTCAAAATTATACTAAGGAATTTCCTCTATAAAATTAACATATATTCTCGCTAGTATGTAATAAGTAATAGCAAGTCATAAAAAATCTAATTTATATAAAAACAATTAAGTGCACCAAGGTTTACTCCAACTCCTCCTTTAGCGGAGACGGGGCTCATTGCGTGTCGAGCTCTTTATGCAAGTAGTCACAACTACGAAGGAAGCGGCTACTTCTAAACATGAATAATCAAGATGTGTGTACAAATAACTTAAATTAAATGTTGTAAATATGTGAGTAAAATAAAATAAAATTATGTTAAGTTATTCCAAGCTACAAAGTTTCAAGATGAAAGGAATAAATTGCTGACACTTGGCATCACGTTGTTCATAGATGTGAATTATAATCGTATTAATGTGAACACAGCTAAATGGTAACTTTAAGAGACCCAGGATAGTTCAATTGTTAGACCTGTCAGCACGTACAGTTGGGATAAAAGGGTCCGGGTTTGGGAGTAATATTTATATACTCACACAAATACTCTATCAGAATATCATCCGAAAGGACGTGTTTATGTAAAGTAATCGGTAAAATATATTGTTTATATTTGTTTAGTTTTTTAATTCCCGCATACTAATACCCGTCCAAGCTCTATGCATCGTTGCTAATCACGCTAAATGGTTAAGGATATGGATGGTTACATTTCTATTAACTGAAGCCACATTTTGGTGTAGAGAAAGAGGGAAACTATTATGGAAAATACATCCCCAATAGCTCGATCTTCCAGTCATCGGCAGTCCAGAAGGAAAAGAACGCCTTAGACCATTCAAACACTGGATCAGTTCACAATGAATTTGGTCATAGAAACTGTAACAAGAGTTGATAAAATATTATAAACAATAATTGTAGAAAACTTATAAACAATATGCACCTTCAATAACAAGTTTATATTAATTTTAGTAGAATACTAGACAGATTGATAAAATAATAAACCATTAGAATAAAAACGTTGATTTACTCTAGTCTGCACAACTTAACTACCATATTTATATATGTAGTAATTTCTATTATATGAATACGTAATTTTGATTGGTTAGGTGATAAGTTGTAAAAACCTGTATTCATAAATTTGAGGCGTGAAGGCGTGTAGATAATAAAAGTTCAAACAAAAAACTGATTACAAAATTTAACAGCTAATAACATAATAATGTAAACAAAATACATTGTATAATTTTTTTTAAAAAAAGACACAAAATTACAACAATACGTCTTTTGAAAAGAAAATAACACACATTTCAGAAAAAAATAGGTTTTCCACTGCAATTTTCCCTTCAGTCTAAACTTAATTCTTTATTGATTTTACCAATTGAGATAAATGGTTTCTCCCAAAAATAATATTTGGTAATACCAGCTCTCGCGAGATTAACGATGGAAACCGCCTTTTCTGACACTTGGAAAGATTCTAAAAAACCGTTTCGTATTAATCTGTCTTGCGAATATTCTTTGTCGTTCCCTTTTTAAAAGGGGGGTATAGTACACTAAAACCCCGACACCTTAGCTCAGTCGGTAGCATATCTGTGTATAGAGCTAAGGGTCCGGGTTCTATTCCTGACATGGCCAATAAAAATCTATCATTGCTGAAATGTTTCACGTTGATGTTTTAATGACTGGGGGCTCGTTGATGAATCTGTTATAGATCTAAGTTAATTTATAAGTCATGTGATGAAATAATTAGTCAGTTCAAAGAGAACACGTTAAATACCTTAAATAAATTAAATAAATGAAGTACATTTAAATATTTTATTAAAGTGAAAAATAATTTTATGATATATACTAACGTTTCAACTGTACCAAAAGGTCAAAGATATTTCCAATGGGTGGACAGGTAGAAAAAGTGTCAATCTGGTATATTATCTAAATTTCCACACATAAGAATGACGTGGTTGGATCCCTGTTGTAAGTTTATGAGTATCTTTCCTTCATTGTTCTCTTTGTTTCCTCTAAATTGATTCTTGCCAATCCCTACCACATTAGTGAAAGTGTGCATAGCGGCTACGTGTTTGTTTGAGCCCTGGGAAAAATAATCGTGGTTTTTAAGCACTGGGAAAAATAATCGTGTTTGTTTGAGCCCTGGGAAAAATAATCGTGGTTTTTAAGCACTGGGAAAAATAATCGTGTTTGTTTGAGCCCTGGGAAAGATATTCGTGTTTGTTTGAGCACTGGGAAAAATAATCGTGTTTTTTTGAACCCTGGGAAAAATATTCGTTTTTGTTTGAGCACTGGAAAAAATCGTGTTTGTTTGAGCCCTGGGAAAAATATTCGTGTTTGTTTGAGCAATGGAAAAAATAATCGTGTTTGTTTGAGCCCTGGGAAAAATAATCGTGTTTGTTTGAGCCCTGGGAAAAATAATCGTGTTTGTTTGAGCCCTGGGAAAAATAATCGTGTTTGTTTGAGCCATGGGAAAAATAATCGTGTTTGTTTGAGCCATGGGAAAAATAATCGTCATTGTTTGAGCCATGGGAAAAATAATCGTCATTGTTTGAGCCCTGGGAAACATAATTGTGTTTGTTTGAGCCCTGGCAAAAATAATTGTGTTTGTTTGAGCACTGGAAAAAAATAATCGTGTTTGTTTGAGCCCTGGGAAACATAATCATGTTTGTTTGAGCCCTGGGAAAAATAATCGTGTTTGTTTGAGCCATGGGAAAAACAATCATCTTTGTTTGAGCCCTGGGAAACATAATTGTGTTTGTTTGAGCCCTGGCAAAAATAATTGTGTTTGTTTGATCCCTGGGAAAAATAGCCGTGTTTGTTTGTTCCCTGGAAAAAATAGCCGTGTTTGTTTGTTCCCTGGGAAAAATAGCCGTGTTTGTTTGTTCCCTGGGAAAAATAGCCGTGTTTGTTTGCACTCACTTTATATTCAAATCTTTCTTATTTGTCCAAGGAAGATAAATGTTGGTATATACAAAATTTGTTTTATTTATTTATTTTGAAAAATAATTAATTTTGTTTTATTTTCCCTCCAGTAGAATAGAGATGTCCGGTCAATGACTAACCTAGACTAGCCTAATCTAACCTAACCTAACCTTTCTTACCAATATTCCTTCATACAAGTAGTTCTGGAAAAAAGACCAATCTTTAAATAAAAATCATAAACTTCCTCTTAATGACTTCCAGTTGCAAGTATCAAGAATATTATTCGCCGACAGATGTGAGAACTTACGGTTTATTTTAGGCGGGTGCTAACGCCTCCAATTTTTTAAAAGGCACTACCAACAAGGTCTCGTATATAGCACGGATGGTAAAAAATATTGTGAATGAACTTTATCTGTATCTAATACTATTAAATAGTAATCGTAAGGTTATGTTATTTAAAATTATTCTTGTCCACAGTTTCGAGGTGAAGGCTGTAATGGCCCCTGTGAGTCATTTATTGGTCTATTACATCACCGAGGATGGTGAGCCTATTAGTGATGTCATCAGCTTTGACATCAAGCTCCTGCTCAAACAGGTGAGTTGTTCACAGCACATGCATGCCAAGTATTGATGGGTCTTAAGGTAGCTCTTACGTATCAGCCTAAAGAGATGTGATTAATTTACTTGTTAGAAATTTAACTTGAAATAAATTGAGAATCGGAATGAAAAGGAGCTTAATTTATATTTATGAAAGGGTTTTGATAATCTAGTGCACCACAGTATTTACATAAACATCTATTCTTCTGATTCTTGTTCTTCCATCTTCAGTGTAACCAGGCATAGAGTAAATGTGGCTGTTAACCCTCAACCTAATCAAGCTACAATGTGACAATGAGAGATACGTATTTGTGTAAAAATAGTATTGTTCTACTAAATTTTTGAAACAATTGAATTATCACAAGGAATATCTGACCCCATTTTTTATTTTTATTTCAACTAACTTACAATTATTTATTTTATGGCCCTATATATTTATTTATATATGTAATTTGACATTAGTACTAGAATCATTTAGAAGCATTTTGTCTTTACTTTATAACACAGGCTTTATGGACAGTTATTCTATTAAGATATAATATTCATATTCTATAAAAATTTTGAAACTTTAAATAAGAGCCTATAATGACAAATGCTTTTGTTAAAGTGTATTTAGTATACCTACCCATTATTCTTAAAGAGAACCTTTGGTATTTTGTTATTTGAATAGTAAGTTCATATGAACAATATTATCTAAGTCCATATCCCTTAAAATAAGGAAATAGATAGATTATTTTTTATATTTAAAGTAAATTTTGAAACGATATACAATAATAAACATGAACTGACTGATAATATTAGCACTTGACTTATAGACTCACTTAAATCTAAAACAGAAAATAAAATTCAACCCCCAGCCGTTAATTCCTCCATGTGATAGGGGGGGAAACCCACATTTCAGCAATTCCAGTATACGAAACTGGGACCCTTGACTGAGTAGACAGACACGTTACCGACTGAGAAACCCTATCCAGTCTTTGTCAAACCCTTCTTAGTATCCAGATTATTGTCAGTGAATTATCGTCTATTAATGTTTCTTGAGCAATATTAATAAAACAAGACCTCAAATCTCTCTTGAAACAAACTACTTGTTTTTAAAACAAATTAGAGGTATTTAAAGACCTAGTCTCCTTTGTGAAACAGCTTCAAAATTAAAATGGTTTTCACTAAGTGAAAGGAATGTGTTTTTTCTCAATATATATATATATTAATTATATATATATAATTAATATATATATATATTAATTATATATATATATTAATTATATTGAAGGATATAAATAAGCTGTAAGTAATCCGTAGATTCTATTCATAGCAGTGGCTGACAACTGCAAAAAGTTACCATACAATAACAAGGCAGAAGATTATGGACGCCTTGACAATGAAGGAATAAAGTATCTCCTGTAATATATTCTACTTTGTTATGCTAATATTAATGTTTATTTTAAATAATTTTTAAGCATGTTATTTTATTTAAATAAGTTTGTTAAACATACATAGATCTAAATAAATAAAAATAAGTAAATTTTTAGATCCAAGAAATATAAAGAGAGATCTAAATTGTGATTTTTTTTTAATATTAAATTTTTAATAACTGGTAGCGAACCGTAAATCGTGTTTAAAAATTATACAAAAAAGCATGTATTACTGTCTCATGAATAAGAGCACAATAGAAGGGTGTCTCCTCGAAATAGAATTTAAAAAATATTTGGGTTAAATAATCAGCAACCTGATATATATCTATATATCATAAAAAGTAAATACTTTCATAAAGGAGATCCAACGCACTACTGTTACATACTGTAGCTAAATATTTCATGATAATTAAGCTGTTGCATGTAAAGTAGCGAAATAATAATGAAAATAACCAACTTCTGGTGACAAAGCTTGGTGAACCATGACGCTCTTTGGTGAACCATGGCGCTCATTTATTCCATTTGTCTCTATTTCATAAAACTATTTCATTTGATTATTTTATAGTCATCTTAAGAGGGCTGCCTCACTAAGCGAGAAGTTTCCGGGCAGACGTTCAGATCTAAAATAATATTTAGTTATACGATTCGTTATTGCAAAATATGGCTCACACCAAAATTAACTCAAAATATTTCAACAGGGCTCTCTTCCCTTAAACCTATATTTTGGATTTCATTAATAAAGAATCTGTAAAAGTATGACATCTTTTCATCCTAAGCGAATTTTCAATAATATTTAAGAACTTTGGGATTAGGCTTGATTCTAAAACCTTTCTCTAAGAATTATAATAATTATTTGTTAGGCTTATAACAGAGAGTTTTAGGAATTTGAGAACTAGCGGCAAGTTTTACTCTTTACCTTGAGATAAAAAGTTGCGTAATTTTGTTTCCCCTTTTTCTTACTGACATGACAAAGGGTGAATTTAGGCTAGGGGTGAAAGGGAGTATAGGCCTAGACAGAATGAAGAAGTAGTTCTAGAAAACGAAACGTACAATTGCATTTCAACCCGTGTGGCTTGACAAGTATTGGTACCTCCTCGCTGGCCGTCTTAAATGAATAATGTTGTTATTTAATGATTTCAAATGAACACAAGCCTCCTGGACAACCCCAGGCCTAAACATTTCTGAGAGTTTGACACTTCAGACAGATCGACCACCTCTGTGGTTATTAGTTCCTTCATCTGAAAGTTAATGATGGTATAATTAATAAATATTGTTGCACATCAAATATATTTTTGGATATATATACTATTGAATCAGCAATAATTGCAACGAAATACATCCTATTAAACTTCAAAATGAAGAAATATATGTTTCCATATAAATATAAAATTTATAAAACGTTATACGTGTCCCAAGTATTATCAATTTTTAAGTGGACGGAATGAACTAAGATAGGTCTTCATTTTTCAGTACAGCAACTGTTTAGTAGTGATGTCCTCTTCAAGCGCAGGCAGAGTGTAAATCATACTTCCCAATCCGCAAATTGAAAACGCCCCCACACATAAGTGATAAGACTCTTGGTCAGTGGCTCTTTTTTTGAAATAATATTTTACTATTATTACATTATTTTATGTTTTTACAAAATGTAGAATGTAAAACTAAAAGAAAAATGATTTCAACAAGACAACATTTCAGGTTCTACTTTAAATATTTTAAGAGGTATAGTATTTTTACAATTTTTTTAAAATCATTTAAAAGACATCCATTCTTGATTTTTCAGTTTAGGGCGTTGTTTCTGACTATTAATACAGCCAAGATAAAATTATCGGGTTTCCCACCCAATTGTAACGAGAATTATAACTTGATATATTTGTAAACTCGTTAAACTGAGACACGATGTTATTTCATTTTTCGTAAATAATTTGTGATTTAAAATGTTATTTATTAGCTTATATAATATAACATGTTTTTTCATATATATAATGATGCTTGTTTAAAAGCAAAAAATGGTAAATGCGGTGAGCAGGACAGCGCTAACAAAGAAATCAATGGTTTATAAAGAGATAGTAGATGTCCGCAAGAGCCTGTACTGCAAATTTAAGAGGGAAAGATGTATAGAGACCCACATATAAGTTGTATATCTTCCAAGTAAGTGTATGTGTATGTTGTTCCTATTCAATAAGCTGCATAAAACCAATACGTTTTAAAGGATATTGTATGAAATAGTTTAGTTCCAAATTCCAATGCATATAATATTATGTCAAATAGAAATGCTACAGAGATCAAAGAATGAGCGATTTATGAGTAGTATGTGCACGGGTTTATCTGATTTATGACAATGAGCCAAACCCTGTCACACTGAGCCAGTAATTGTGACGCATGAAGGTGACGTTGTAAGATAATTAATTGTGGAGGAGTGTGTACGTTTTTACACTGACGTGATAAGATAATTAATTGGAGGGGGTAGCTATACTAGAGATATTTAAATAATAGTGGCGTCACCTTATCATATTTGAATGACGAGGTACAGTTAATATATTATGACGTCATATTTAATTATAAAGTTATATTGCTCTTACTACAGATATATAATTTAAATGAGAGGGAAATATTACTAGAAAT
>CABFVX010008096.1:11724-26322 GCA_902151425.1 Timema shepardi | reverse complement strand
CGGGACACAAGTTAATGTTACGACATCGATGTTGAGACTAAATTAGTGAGAGGTTACAGACAAGAATGAGGGAACATAAACAAAAGTAATCGAAATGTTGTTATGGCAACGAGAGTGCACGTGACATCGGTGTAACCTGGTGGTGGGGGAAGGCTTACCGATGAAGTGAAAGGAAAAAATAAATATATAAACAAGGATGGAGAGATAAATAGAAGGAAAAAAAGGAAGAGAGAAAGGTAAACAAATCTTCTCAACATCGGCTCGATCGGGTCATTACCTACGCTGGAAAAGGTAGAGCAGGAAAACCAGGGGTTAAAGGATTTTAATATTTTTAGGTAGATGAGTTAATGAATTTACTAGAATTTGATTACCTTACTTAATTTAGAATTTAGAATGTTTTCTAAAATGATACTAAAACAAAAGTTAATAATACCTAAATAAAATAACATTTTAATTTTTTAAATAACTGTTAAAACCGTTTGTTTGGTAGATACAAACTGTTTTTAGTAAATGATCAATAATAAATAAAACAAGTCGTCATCCACCATTAAAACTGGAACAAAGTAGTCGGGGAGAATTGAAAAATGTTGCCTGGAAAAGTCGGGGAATTTTGTAAAATATGTTCTGTACCCACTTTGAGTAATCAAAGTGAGCATTGGCTGAAGTTAGAATGTGTGTATAGGAGAAAAAAACTGTTGGTATACCTGGAATTTGAAAAACACAGTGTCGCCAACTGTTGTAACATGTACACTCAGTTCATCCTGAAAGTTAGCAAGCTTACCTCAATGAGTTATATTTCTGTGATTCCAAGATTATTATTTTTTCCATCCAACTTATTATTATTATTATTATTATTAGCACCGCGTCTTACTACCCGTTCGGGCTATTACGCACTTACGCTAATGTGTAATGGTAGGGTGATTGTGAGATGAAATGGAGGACCTACAGTTTAACGTGGAATCCGAACCACGGCCATCCAACTTAAACATCTCTAATAACTGGGCGTCTTTTGGAATCAAAATAGTACGATAAATATAGTTAGGCTACATGTGAAATAATTGTATCAGATCAAAAATAAAATATTTTAATTTCTAGAATTATATTTTACAAGCAAGTCTAACTCATTCATATGTTGTAAAGGTGTTTATAAGCTTTTTTTTTTATATAAATCTTTTACAAAATAAGACATTGCATTTGTTATTCGACACAAAGTGACATCACATTTTATTGCGGTATTTAAAATCATGTTTATATGTAGTTTCCTCTTTAGAGTATCGCTTAATTTTGTGCGCGCGGTAAAACTAGCAGACAGCTTACAGTACCAACTGGTCAAATACAGAAAACCATAGCTTTAACAAAATTAACTTGTGAACTAAAAAATAAATATTTCACTTTAAAGTAAATACTGTGATTAATATTGTATGAAGTTGCTTAGAGAAATGTCATGTATTTGAAATTCCCAACGACAATTCGATGAGACTATTGCAAATAATTTTAAAATAATAAGTTTCAAATATTCGGCTAAATTAAATTACATTTCTGCAAATAGGTACAGCACTTCAATTTTTCCGACGTGCGATCAAGAGCTTGGAGTATATCAGTTCTATCAAGTGCAGATCTCCACTGTCATGTCAGCTGCTAGAGCTTAAAGCTCGCCCAACATAAGTCCTCTGGCCAGATTCCAGCTTCAACTTAAAATCTTTTGGAGCCTCAAAAATCATCACAATCGTCGACCCCAACCGAAACTCGCCGAAAGGGTCGCCCTTTTTCAGTTTAATCTCGTTGTTGTTTACATCCTTCAGAAACAAGTCTTCGTGATTCTTCTCACGGTCTGACCACTTCCGCCGATTAGTGACCAGCGACGGGTCAAAGTAAACACGTATCGACCCGACATTGGTCGCACCTACTGCGGTCATCGAGAAGAACCCGTGCTTCCATCGCCCGGTGTAAACGACCCGTTCATTGATCGAAAACAAGTTTGGCACTAGGCGACATATTTTAGGATTCACGCTGAGCAACTCCCCGCGGAAATGACGTCTGAAGTCGACGGTCCACTCTGTGGGCGAGTGGAACCTGTGATAGTCCCCAGGAGCAAGATAGATCACACACTGATACAACATTGTATCTTCCTTCTCACAGATGTCTCTGCAGTACTCGTCGAGGGTGTGGCAGTCTTGCCCCTGCAACCCCTCTTCTACCTGGCGCGCTCCACCGGTGGACACCGGGACTTGTTTTTGTCTGCACTTGTTTGACCAGAGAGGGTCACCAAGGAACTCTCGAAGTGAATACGTCAAACCTTTCACTTGTTCCACCTGGCATGTCCGAAGCTGACCAAAGTTAAGCACCCGCCCGTCTGCCGGAGAGACTATACATTCAGTCTGGTCTATGGGTCGGGCCCCTTCTTTCAAAGGACGGCAGAAAAACTGTGAAAGGCTCTTATAAGATGTGAGATCTTCGGACACAGCTTCTTGAAGGTCGCAACCGAACAGAGTTGCGTATGACGAGAATAAGAACGGTCTCAACGAAATGGGGACCTCCTTATTGGTGATCCACCCCCAGACGCGGGAAACGGTCCTCAGAGGGACGGCTCGATAGCACGCGACCTGCCACTCTTTGGCTGGAACCCCTTTGTTCCAGGTCCCCGCCTCGCTCCTGTGTCTGATGTGTCTCCATTGAAGCACCGCCAGGAGCCCCAACCCCACCCCCAGGGGCAAGGGCCGCCACAGACCAACCCACCGTCCCTTGGTTTCTCTGATAGGCCCAGGGTTCGAAGGAAGGTTACTGGTGTGTCTCAGTCCGTAACAGCCAGACCGATATCTCGCATTGTACTGGTTGGAAAATACGACGCTCATGGCAACAACTTAAATTAAATCCAGATAAATTTATTAGAAAATTATGTATTCACTATATGTGCCACATGAAAGTTATTAGTGAATATTAATAACAAATACATTTCACTGATGCAATTTCACTCAGAGAAGAGGTTAAAATATTTCATTATACGTCATTTATCACAGATCATTAAATACTACTCATCTCAGAGATTACTCATCTATGATACTACTAAATAGAGATTACGGATCACACTACTCTATACATTTTGTTAAGGTATTTTTATTTCTATCCGTTCCATGTTGTATTTTCACTTGACACCAGGTGCGTTTGCGAAGTGATTTTTAATTAAGGCATAAGAAGAAGGATTATGGAAATATATGAATAAAGTAAAACGGGGGTATTTAAACATATTTTATAAACGTATATACTATTACTTTTAAACATAAATATATGTAATATTTTTTTGAAAATTTTAAGTCAGAATGATTTCCATTCGTTAAGAGATATATTTAAAAAATTGAACTGATTAGAACACACCTTAAAGCTAACTATCACAGGAGTTGAGGAGGAGTTATATACTATTACTTTTAAACATAAATATATGTAATATTTTTTTGAAAATTTTAAGTCAGAATTATTTCCATTCGTTAAGAGATATATTTAAAAAAAATACTATTAAAAAATTGAAATGATTAGAACACACCTTAAAGCTAACTATCACAGGAGTTAATTTTTTTTTTTTTCAATTTCCTTATACATTAATCTTATAACTATTCCCATTCTTTGATTTTAGAATAATTTTACAATACTAATGTTTAAACTTTTCGTACACATTAATTTTACAATGATAATGTTTAAATTTAAACTTTAAACAACAATATACGTACAAATGTCTGTAAACGACTATTTGGATCAACATGGCAGAGTGGCGTATAGATTCAAGAACAATTGTCCTGGTCCTGACTGAGTTGACACCATGTTAAAAAGAAACAAAAATGTTATTGGTGAAAGGCTTGTATCGAACATTAATAAAGCTATAGCTGGTGTCAGTCACGATATTATGAACAAGTATTTCGACAACTTTGAAGAAAATGTTAACATTATACCAAGCAGTCATATATTCAATTATGACGAAGCTAACGTTGCTGATGATACTGGTAAAAAAAAAGGATTGTATCGCCGAAGTGTTAAATACCCAGAGAAAGTCATCTACCATTCAAAGTCTGCAAAAACGGTCATGAAGTGTGGATTTGCGTCAGATGTCTTCCTTCCACCATATATTGTTTATCGAAGTGAACACATGTGGAATACATGGTGTGAAAATGGGCCCCAGGGGCCACCTTGTTGTGCAGAACCATTCTGTTATGAAGGTGCCAGGTATATCTGCACTTCTTATAGCTGGATTCATGCACAAACCTTCAATTATTGGTTCACAACGGTTTTTATCTCTCATGCACGAAGACTCGAAGGTTACAAAATATTATTTTATGATAATCTGGTTTCACACTTTAACAATGAAGTAATCAATTTGTGTCAACAACACAATATTGCATTCACAAGTCTACCAGCTCACTCTACTCATTTAACCAACGCCTTGATATGGCCTTTTTTTTAGACCTTTCAAGATGGTATGGCGCACTGTGCTTATTTCATGGAAAGTGAAAAATATTAAATGTTCTGCAGTTCAAAAAGAAACAATTCCTTCTCTACTGAAAGAAACATTGAAAGAAATGGACAAAGTCCCAGTGAAAAGAATTAGAAAACAGGGAGATGAAGAAGTGATCTATGCAGTGAAACAGTGCCTAATAAGTGGTTTCCAGGCTTGAGAATACATCTATTAAATAGAGTAAAGGTACTTCAAAAAATACCAAATGTGCCAGGAGGTGAAAAATCTGGATTAGAAGAAGCTGTCAACTGTTCTCTAACATTGTTTTTTGAAAAGGCAGAGATTCGGAGAAAATACAGCCACAACCACTAAAAAGAAAAGGACGCTGGATGTAGAACATGGTAAAAGCGTAAATGGTACATCAGCAGAGACCACAGATTCTGAAACTGAAACCCCTGAAGTGACGCCATATTACGAAGCTCTTACTAAAGAATGTGTACAACCAGGAAGTTAGGTGCTTGTGAGATTTGTGTCTGGTAAACGTAAAAGTGTTACTTTTAAATATGTGTGTGTGTGTTGTACAGTCTTTATTGGGGGATGATGAAGTCAAAGTGATGGTCTTAAAGTCTGTGGATAGCCATACAACTTTCAAACTGTTGAAAATTATGTTAGTTCAGTTGATTTGGATGATATTTTAGCTGTCTTGCCTCAGCCTAAAATTGAAAGTTTTGGTAACAAAATAAAGTACATTTTTAAGTTTGATATTAATTTAAAAGAAAATTAAAGTTTTGTTTTAATCTTTTGAAAATTTTGTGCAGACACTAAAGATAATATTTTAGTTGTTTTATCGCATTTCCCAAATTTTAAAGTGTTGGTAGAACAGCACAGCTATAATTTTGAAATTGACTTTTATGTTTGGAATTAGTTATCAACCTGATTTGTTTATCTTTCATTTCAAACCATTTTTAATATTGTACCCTAATATAGTTTAAGTGTTTATTATTAAAGAAACTACTTGATGATCAATCTCACCCCCAGAATAAAAACTTGCATTAAAAAAATAACGATTGGATTTTTGTCATGGATGACTTGGATCACTTTCTATACAGTGTAGAACATTTATAAAGCATAAAATATAGGGTGATCAATCTTAGGAGCACTCAGCCTAGAACTATAATCTGGTCCAATGGACCGCAAAGACCTTAAAGGAAGGATGTTAACTTCTACCCTTGTATCTAATTTGAAAAGTACAGGTTTGAAGTTAATTAAACATTATATTCACCAATGACGACTGGTATTTATGGAGTTAATGGTTGAAAGAAAACCTATATCTAAATAACCTGAAACAGGGGACAGAGAAAAACCATAAGTATCTTGAAATTGACAAAATAATAATTACACTCACCAACATTTGAAGTCCGGTTAGATATTTTATTATCAGCGTTCATAGCTCCTATTTCTGGCAAAATGGTTCATACCCCGGCACTGATTACATTGCTTATTAATAGTGAGACATGGCCGGTTTGGATGGTCATAACCACATTGATAACATGGTTTTATAACAAGCTTTTCACTAAACTTGTTTCTTGACACACCAAGATTTTCTTTGTGGTAGGAACGTAATGGTTCAGTCTTCTGTATATTGTGCCAACTTCTTGATTGTCCTGTTTTCTGAAGGTGGCACCTATTTTGCACTCGGGAGGGTTGGGGGTGGTTGTTTTTCAAATAACTTTAAATATATCACTATGTGTTTATCCCACTCCATCTTCAATGGTTTTCAAATTTTTGTCTGCTACCTCCATCGATTTGCAATATTCCACAGCTTTTTTTAGGTTAGTGTCCTCCCTAAGAAGGTTTTATTGACTGTGAGTTCACGCCCAATATTATTTGCACACGCAGTCTTTTATTCTCCTGGTCACCAAATTTAAAAGGCGTGACAAGATCTCTGAGTTCTGCGTAGAAGTTTTCAAACGGTTCGCCGATACATTGTTTCCTGTGAACCGTCGCTTCCCTTATCACGTAGAAAAAGAAACGATTACTATTATATAGTAACATAAGTTATAATTGATTAAGGATAGGGAAGGAAAATTCATCACAGATATATATATACGTTTAACAAATAAGTTTATTAAAAAGCAAACAAAAGATATAGAATTACATATGAGTGAAAAGATTTTAATTCAATTTATTAATGATAACTGTATTCCGTTATCGAGTGAAAAACATACGGTTGGATGAATAGTTACTAACACTTGATAAATAAGGAACTGGCAGAAGTTAGATATAACATTTCGTTTAGTTTAACAACTCTATAAATATGGATATTCGGTCTTACTGTTACAACCCCGCCCTGAGTCCTTTTATTTACGACCTTAAATAAGATAAAAGGTAATGGGAGTAAGCTATGGAACAAGTGACAAGGGAAATTATTAGCAATATTTAAAAGCAACAACATGAACGGTTTATTCAAAACAATAACAACAGAGCCGAAAATTTTACAAGGTCTCATTAATCAAACTGAGATATGTTGAAGTTTACAAAATAATTACTATTATCCACAATATCAAAACAATTTACCGTTAACTCGTTCAACTCCAAGTCAATAAACAATTGTGGCTATCTAAAGATTTAATACTAGAAAAAAACTCTAGAGCCCAAGTGGCAACAGACAATATATAGAGCCTCATTTAAAACATAACGATAAGGTAAAAATCAATAGATTTAGATAATAGAAAATTTACCATATCTAACATGGCTGACTCTAAGAGTTAAAATTAAATCAGAGTCCAATAAGTACATCGCCATAGTTCCGATTCTGATGAAGATATAATATATAAATATTTTATCCTGACATTTTCTAGGTCCATGACAATATTCCTCGGTCAAGCGATGTAATAAAATAGTTATTTTGGCAAACACACACATCACAATATATAGTGGGTTTCGTCGCAATAAAATCACGGTGGGAGAACTGACACACACGCTCGATGACGTCAATGTGGCTTAGGAAAATCCCGTAGGCAATTTGTTGACAAGTCTCCATCAGACATCCAACTCATTTCTTCAATCACCTGATTTTATGAAAGTAGTTCATCTTTCTACCATCAGAGGGCAGGTGCATAGGTGAATAGTCTTTCTCTAGTCATGTCCAATATTGGCCGGCCCATTACATGTTAGTAGAACACCACGGAGTAGACTACATCTTGTTGGAGCATCGTAGCTCGCACGGCCCACTCGTCAATCTAGGATGGTAGGCGTAGGCCAGTCTTGGTGGTTGCTAGTTTCAGAAGATTCAATCGGTAAGTACACCAACAGTTTTATCATGTTGAAATTGATTATGTAGAAAGAATGATGATTCAGAATTGTTTTATTATGTCGTACCAACCTACGTGAACTACAATAGAGAAGATTACTATTGTAGGGATTCTATTAGTTTCGCTATATTTGGAGTGGGTATTATGAATTGCATAGAGTTATGCGTAAATATCAGCATGGGGTGTGTCCTATTGTAACATTATGCAATGTAATGTTACATTACTCGAACGAAGGAGCGTTTTTCACAACTATGCAACAATAACAACATTTCTAGGCAATATACAGAAAGACAATCTAGTCAGGCTAGTGCCAGACTAATACCTGAGAGGTCTAATCATGAATGATAGTGAAAATTAAAAATAGAAACATAGCATCAAATCCTATATTTTTAGGTTAACTAAGCTAGCTAGCTTGTATTAAACCTCATGGAGAGTTACGAATAACCTAAGAATAATATCTTATAAGAGGGGCTTCCATTTTACATATAATAGATGGCTAACAATCAGGCATCTACACAGTATTTTAATATGGTCGGTCATTTCCTAATGAGTAATGCCAGAACAATTAATAGTAAATGTATACATTTAGCCAATACAAGGGCATACACTAGCTATTAAAAGTATCTTTGAGCACTTAGATACATATGGCGCCTAAAGGGGCCGGAACAAAGCATTCCCCTAGGGCCACTACTTCAATCTAGTAGTGCTATCACAGGCTGCGCACCTTAAATAGCTACACAAAAAGGGTGTAATCGTGACTGTAATCAGTCACCGACCTAACTAGGTCCAAGGAGAATGTGTTAGATGATCTGATTGTAGCCATAAAGATATCTAACACGTGATCATACCATTTACGGTGTCATAAACATATAACAATGTCTTAAGGACTTAGAAAAGGAAATCAAATTCACGGACTCGGTATACACAATCACCGGGTTCTATACATATGTAGAGCATAGAGCCCTCGTATTTAAACTATGCCTTATGGGCATAGGGAAATAACCATCAGACTATCTGATCCAAGAAATTATGTCTGATGTACATAGGAAATAACGCCAGACATTCCGACGAAATAAATAATGTCTGATGGACAAAGAAAATAAAGTTAGATATTCTAACTAAAGAAACGATATCTGATGGCCAATGAAAATAAAGTTAGACATTCTAACTAAAGAAACCATGTCTGATGGACATAAAAAATAATGTTAGACTCTCTGACATTAAAACTGGTGTCTGATGGACATAGAAAATAACTTAGACACTCTAATACAGTACACTACGTCTAATCGACATAGAAAATGAAGAAAGACATTCTAATACATGAAACTATGTCTGATGGACATAGAAAGCGACGTCAGATGTTCTGACACGATACTCAATGTCTAATCGACATAGAAAATAATATAAGACATTCTGATACATGAAACTATGTCTGATAGACATATAAACGGAGTTTAGAATCTAATATAGAGATTAAACAGAAAATGCAGATACTTAAAGTCTCAGAAGATACTTCCCCTGCGACGTGGCGTAAGTCCGACGCCTGACACATCATGGTTACCAGTAGCCTTCGGAAAACTTTTATCTATGGTCTTCGGTGCTAAAGTTTTACGACGTAGTTCTTCCTCCGGTGAATAATTACAATGAAATACAAAAACGCGATTTACAGGGAATCCGTTATATAGCAACAGAAATGGCTCATATTTGAACTACATCTTGATATCTAAGAGGTGAAAAGGGGGGGGGGGTTAAAGTTGTAAAATTACTCCGCTTTCTCAGCAGCGCTTTCAGAAGGTGTGGTGAGCAGAAACAATTATCTTTCTTTTCTTCGGTGTGTGCCCTTTGATCAGGACGTGAAAATGCTCGCGGTGACGGTATGGTCTGCTGGGGCAATTTTCCTCGACGCTTAGGCGTTGCCCGGCAACATCAATTCACAGTGAGTCAACACCTGCCATATCTCCTTGGAATAGATTAGTACTTGTTATCATGTTTTAATTGACTTAGTGGAATTTTAATTGTAGATGTCATATATAACTGACATGCTACACCTGTTAAAGAAATTGAACACACGTATGGTTACATTTTCCTTCGGAAAACAGTAAGATTCAAGAATATACAATATACCATTCACTCTTTCTTCTTCAGGCTTGATGGTGGTTAAGGTTTTATAGAGTTGGACAGCATCTCGTTCTAATAGGTTTTTTTGCCTGGCTATTTGCACGCCCACAGATTTTATTCCACTTTCTGTCGCCTCAAAATATTCCAATACATCTTCCTGGAATTCATATAAATTCTTCGTCAAGCCTACGGCAAGATTAAGTGACTTTGGTTTATTAAACTCAATTTTAATAATTGCTTCTTTACAGGACGAGATAGTCGTATCCACAAATTTGAATCACAGATAATTCACAGCAACACTTCCGTTCTCGCCATATTTTATTGTATAACATACTAATTAACTTTCATAAAACGGTTTATTGGTTACAGACGTCTCATTTACATAAAGTACAAACTATGAGTCACGAATGAATTATACATGAAGGTTATAAATACATCCATGTTAGAACAAAAACTAAAAGTATCGTACATAGTAAGCCCAACTGACCAACAAAATCAACCTTCAGCTGAGTTAGACACCACTATAAAACTTATTAAACAAACCCCGAAATAGGGTTGATTCAACTTATTAAAATATTTATTGATATAATAGTCTTAAGGTATTATTGTTAGATTTTTAATCATTAGATCTTACCTTATGAAATTTAAAGCTAGATGTATTTTTTTAAGGGTAATTAAATAAGAAGTAAACAAAATAAATCAAACGTATGCACATTCCCCACTTTTAACATATTCACTAAGGTTATGTTAGTTTGCTGCCTTGATTATCAAGAAACTTGAAACCTCATAATGACACTAATTAGATTCTGGCCATTGAGAATGGACTGTAGCACTTACAACATTTGTAACAGAACCTTGTTGATGCACTGTATAGGTAGGAAAGATTGCCTTCAGAGTACCCTGTTATCTTCTTCACTCTTTATAAAGATAATATTACTTGTTTGAGTTTTCCGCAGTAGGATGTCAGTTTCTTCCTTTAATCTTCTACCGGCTAGAGATAATCTTTTCACCTGGGGAGCAAGATGTTGATTAACGTAAATAATGTTAGGGGGTCCTGGCAAGCCAATCATTTCTGCTGTCAGTGCTTTTCTTAGTTTAAGGACATTAATAATATCCTCTTTTTTAAATGTTTATTTGTGAATTTGACTATTATGCTTCTCGGTCTAGAAGTAATATTATTTGGTTCAAGTTTGTTTACTTTGGTTATTCTATGACAAGCGTCGACATAGTTTTGAGATATATTAACGCCTACTTTGACAGCTAGTGAGGTATCTAATTATTGTTAATATATTTTCGCCATTTGTTTCAGTAATATCATCAATTTCTACATTATTTGTTCTAGACTATTGTGGATTTCTAGGATGTTTTTTTTTTTGTGCCTGGTAATTTATTATTTTTAAAGAAGCCATTTCATTGTTGAGCTTGGTTATTTCATCATTGGCCTTAATTGGTGTTGTCAAGCAGTTCAAGGAATCGTTCATTTTTTGAACATCATTTGCCATGGATCTGAGAAGATTTAATGCCACATTATCATTATCTAAATTATTTGTCAAGATCAATTTGAGAGTCCTTAACTGAGTTAACCTGCGTTTTTGTTTTGGCTGATTCAGTCTTGCATTTAGTACATGTCCATATAATGTTTGTTTCTACCCGACTTGATATTCTAAACAATGTTTCTGTAATTTTTTCACGCTTTTTATGGTAGGTAGCGTTTTTGGCAAATTTTGGCACATGCCAATGACATTTGTATTTCTCCAACCACGTTTTTACATCTGCCACACGAGGCTAACAATTTGATTACGAACGAACATGTTTTAACAGATGTTTACACTTAATGCAGTTTGATTTACTTGTTCATTTGTTACGGTAACTATTGAAGTTATCATACTATTAATGTTACTAAACAAGTTTTTATTCTACAGTGACACGCACACCCCTTCAAAACCGCCGCTAAATTTTCTATTTTGTACAGAGAAATTAACAAAGTCCAAAGCTGAAGAGCTTCGAGTTCAATGCGTAGCATGCCAGGGATGTGCTCACGTCTTGTGTAGTGTGTGTGAAAGCTATATTTTTACTTGCGACTTCTGTTCTTAGACCTACGATTTTATTTAAAATATTTTTTTTATTGAATATGGAAATAATCATTTTAAAGTGGAAATACAAAATTTTCTTGTAAAATTTAATAAAAGGTAATTCAATGATTTAAATTAACAGCTTCATAATAAAATAAAGGATTATTTCTTTTATTATCATTCCTGTTTCATATTACTACCCCATTTTCTAAGACCCTTTTTTACTTCTATTTGAAAAAAAAGTGCTCTTTGATTTGTCTAATATTTCATCCTAAAAACTCTAAATGTTTTATAGGAATATATTTTGTCAACACTACTGATTTAAACTTGGGTTTATTTCCTGAAAACAAAACATGGTCCATATTAACACCTTTTCTCCTACACTAGCGCTAGCATTTGGAGGTATAGGAACGATTTTATGATTTTTAATATTACTTCCGTATTTTATTAAGTAAATTGATTTTTCTAAAACAAATTTGCTCCTAAAGAAAAATTACTATTAAGATTTAAATGTACCTTTTTTAAAACAATAAGATAGAAAAACAACTTTCAGTTAACGGTTTTATAATATATTACTCCGCACTGTAATAATTAAGATCTATTTTATTTATCGGAATAATGTTACATGTTAGGTAATGCGGCAGCAGGTGGGTACGGTGCATTTAGTGGTGGGACTATTTACAATTCTGTGATTGTTTATAATATGTTTACATCCAAGCGAAAGTGAATCTGTCGTGTTTATTTGATTTGACATCTGCTCTTTTTACGTTTAAGAGTCTTAGTTCGGATAAATTAACTTCTTGACCTTAATCAGATACTTGTAGTATTTAAATGAATCGTCAATCGATGGCCGAACAATGGACAAGTACGACGAAGACATCGCCGAAGATGCGTCAAGAATTTTCAAGGACCTAGATTTATTTGAAATCCCCCCTCTGTATAGTAGTCACAATATAGACAGCCGAGCTGTCAAACTCGGGCCCCAGCACTTCAACTGCAAGAACATGGATTCTTTCACCAACAAAATGAATAATGTGCGTATCAACGAGTCCCCGAGTGACAGGTCGACACACAGGGTCGCCGGGGTCACGGAGTATGGCTACGGCCGCATCATCCCCAAGACGGACAACCCGGCCAGATCCTTGTCCAGCTCGGCCGTGTCTGCCGACTCGATCACGCCGGGATATGAAGCGATGACCGGAGGCTCCAGAAGTCTACCCACCAGTAACATCGCCTCGCCCGTCAGAATCGGTCAAGAGAAGAGCGCGGCTTACAGACAACAGCAGCCGCGGAGTGTTGGTGCTATCGAGAGCTTCGTGGTGGATGGTGGAGCCCCCAAGATGCAACCTCCTCCAGATTACAAGATATATGAGCGGGGTAACATAATAGCCGCCTCAAAGTTTGCCACTCCTAAACAGGTGGAGACCATCGCCCTGGTGGGGAACACTAAGGTGATGGAAGGGCAAAACATGGTGAGGACACACAACGGTACGTATTCCATCAAACCTGGGGCTCCGAGCCCCACACAGAGCTTGAGTGGCTCTAGTAAAGACTCGCAACATTCCAATAGTCCCCGGTCTAGTGTAGTGGGCGCGCCCCCCGGATACTCGCCACTTTATGAGAATATAGACTACTATGGCAGGACTACACCCCAGCCCCCGTATTACCACCAACTGCCGCAGCAGGAGACTAGATATTCCAGCCTTGTGGACACGGCACAGTTTGAGTCGAGCTATCGCAAGGCCCAGCCGCAGGTCCCGGTGGGGGCTAAGTATCCTTCGAATCAGATTTCTAAAGATCATCCACCCTACGAGGCTCCACCTGTTTATGAAAACATCCAGGACCTACACGGGGCCAATTCCAAATCACCAGGGGGGAACTACGAGGCTCCGAGACCGGGGCCCCAAGTGGCCGTCCATGGGGAAAATCGTGGCGGTAGCGTTCACCATGGTGTATATTTTCATCCCGGGGTGTCCACACAGTCGCCCCAACCGGTGTCTCCTAGAACCAATCCCCCACCCCCGTATCCGGGTAACACAACTCCCCACAAGAACATTCCAACTAAGGTCCCTTTAAAACCGGTTGAGCCCTTTGTTCCTCCATCCTGTAAGTCCCCTCCTTATCAAGAGGCGCAGAGTCAGGGGGACTCCCGCGGCGGGAGTGCAAGTCCCGGTAAACCTCCAGTTCATCCTAACTACTATCACGCGACCCCGGTCGGGACGGGGGACTATGTTGTGATGTCGGGGAAGAAGTCACAGATGGCGCCGGTGCAGCTAGCCACCAGCTACCAGAGAGGGACCTCCTCGGGGATCGCTAACGCCGTTAACGTCGGGATGGTCCGCGCCCCGAGTCCTGAGCCCCCCGGCAAGTCACTGATGGGCAAGACGCTGCTACCATACAACGTTACTCCTCCACGCCCCATGGGGCCCACAGAGGCCGAGAGAAAGATTGAAGAACTGACGAGACAGCTCGAGGAGGAGATGGAGCAACAGGAGGAGGAGGGTGAATACTTTGGTGAGTAGTAGCTTGAGTAATAATGGTGGTATAGCGAGTAGATTGAGGACTACTGGTAGTATAGCGAGTAGATTGAGGACTACTGGTAGTATAGCGAGTAGATTGAGGACTACTGGTAGTATAGCGAGTAGATTGAGGA